>CAUYQV010027521.1:0-47867 GCA_963574575.1 Galagoides demidoff | reverse complement strand
AAAAGGATGAAAAAAGACAAACAGAATTTTTATAAGAGATAAACAAGGGGTTCATCTTTCCATTATTTAGGAAAAACTCTGACGACCTAATGGATTCATCCACCAAGTTCTTTAATAGTATAGAAACTGGCTCTTCATCATATACTTGCTCCACCTCATTTAGTAATAAAAACGCAGATTATAATGAAACTGAGGTACCATTAGGTTTTATCAAGTAGACTGACAAAGATCCAGCAGTATGAAAACTTCAGACAAAGCGGTGAAGAAAATGAAACATCCTGTATGGAGGGCAATTCAGTGGCCCCAAAGTGTATGTGTTGCATTAGACCAACAACTCCAAGAGAGCTGCTCGACAGAGGGACAAGCTCCCAAAATGTGTGTACAAGGTTGTTCACGGAATCACTTCGAGGCACGAGATTGAAAAACAACCCAAATCATTATCGTTGTGGGTCAATTAAACAAATTGTACATGTAATAGAATGCTACCCATCTGTAAAAAGAATACAATTTTTTTTTTTACACATATACTGGTAAAGAAAGATCACTGTGTTTGGGGTAGAATGCTTTTGTACAAACTAAGGTAAGATACGAGTCTAGATACATTCTAGAAGCAGCTAAAAATGTGTTTTACTTATGGTGGGGAAAGGGCTAGGTGGAGGATGGCAGGGTCCCTGGGTGTCTTTTATGAGTGAAGGATGGCAGGGTCACTGTGTGTCTTATGGGTGGAGGAAGGCAAGGTCACTGGGTGTCTTTTATGGGTGGAGGATGGCAGGGTCACTGGGTGTCTTATGGGTGGAGGAAGGCAGGGTCACTGGGTATCTTTCATGCCCTGCCAATTTTGAAAGACAGGAAGGTATTATCTACTTACTAATAAAAAATTAAAAAGACCCAGGCTTCTCTAATGCAGCAGTCCAGGCATAAGGAAGACTCAGGGGAAGCCCAGGGATTTCTGGTTGCAGGAGGTATTGTAAAAATAATTTAAAAAAAATGAAAATAAAAAGATTCCCAAGATGGGGGGGAAAAAAAGACTCCTACCCCAGCAGGGTGTTAATGACAGGTTTTAGCTTCCCAGGGCCTGACTAGGTGTGATGGCTCACACCCGTAATCCTAGCACTCTGGGAAGCCCAATCTATGGATTGCTTGAGCTCAGGAGTTCAACACTAGCCTGAGTGAGAGTGAGACAGTGTCTGTACTAAAATTAGAAAAACTAGGGGGGTGATGTGGCAGGCGCCTATAGTCCCAGCTACTCTCAAGGCTGAGGCAGGAGGATCACTTGAGCCCAGCAGTTTGAGATTGTTGTAGGCCACAGCACTCTATCCATGTCAATAAAGTGAGACTGCCTCAAAAACAACAAAAAGAAAGGTGGGGTTATCTACAGGATACCTGCAGGACTGCATTTCATTTCACAGCAGCCTGAAGCCTCCTCATCAACACACAACATACTGTGGCTGCTGGTTTCTGACCTCCTGGCTTCCGTAAGGTGCTCATCTAGATTCCAAAAACCTCACCGGACAGGCCCCGGAGGGAAGGAGAGGATGATGAATGCCCACTGCGTATCATGACCAGACATCTGGTCCTGCTTAAAGTTGCTGAGATTGCCCATGGGCTCTAGAGGAATGAAGGGATCCTGGGGAGGCTGACCAGGAGACGTGGGGTGTGGCCAGGAAGTCAGGAAGGAAGCTCCAGGCAGGGTCCTCAAGCAGCCAGCGATAGGACAGCAATCAAGTGGGAACTCAGGATGGGGCTCCCAAAGTCCTCGGAGGTGCAGCCAGGGCCTAGCTGCAGCTTTGAACCAGCTCATTCCTGCTCAGGGGGCCTGGAAGATCCTTCCCCCTCCCACCTGCGTCCTGGCTGGCTGTTTCCTGCTTGCTCCCTCTGGACCCATCCCGCTCCCTGGTTGAGTTTTCCCCACATACCTGCGCCCCAGGCTCCATCCTGCTTTGCCTGCGACCAGCCTCCTCAGAAGCGGGCACTTTCAGCACCTCCTCCACCCCGCTGGCTTTGAGGTGGAGAAATACCTGTGGGCCCCACCTCCCCACGTAGGCCCAGGCTGGTGAGCAGGAGCCCACGTGCAATGTATCCACGTGATGACCCCACGGCTAAGTGGGCGTGTGTTCCCCCTCCCGCCAGGCCTCCACCTGGCTGGTTTCTCTTTGCCTGCACCTGAGCCTTCGGAATCAAGGCTGGTGGGGCATTTGTTAGTGCCCCAAGAACAAACCAGCCATGGTGTGCTCACTATTTGCTAAATACTGTACATGCATTCTCACACCACCCTAAAGGAATGAAGATTCTTACCCCAAGTCAATCCACATTCTCCGAGGCAGCTGAGACTCAACACATTTTTCATGTCCAGAAAAGCTGAGAGGACCCAGAGCTGTTGAACTCAGAAGTAAATTCTGTTTCTGAAGACGCCTTACAGGTCCTTCTTCATTTAATGATTGCCAAACTTGAGCTCCTTAGAGCCCCCTGCTGGCTTGTTACAGCCCTGAGAGGTGAACAAGTCCCAGGTCCTGACAGAGCAGGTCTGGGTGAGGACCATGACTGACATTTCTAACAGCTCCGGGAGGTGCTTTGCGGTAAGGCCACTAAGGAACTCACATCAAGGAAAGGAGATATCCACAAGAGGTAAAGGTATCTTAATCCAGCTGATCTGTATTGATACTGTCTCTTATGCTAACAGGAATCCCTAACCATGCTTTAAGCTTTTTTTGTGAATGGAACTAAAAAGAAAGCAATAAAGAGGCTAATAGCAACCAGAACAGTCTATTCCAGCCATAACCTTTTAGCTTCCTAACAACCCAAAAGCAAAGTGTTCGGTATACCCATTTTTCTGAGGGGAAGCCTGAGCCCAGAGAGGTGGGGCAAACCGTCTGAGTTCATATAGTGGTATTTAGCAGAACCAAAACAAGAACTCAGGACTGTCTGACTCCAAAATAAGTGCTCTTTTCCCTTGCCACTCTTTTTATTATTTTTCTGAACTTTGCCACTAGGTTTTGAAGTGATTTTGGTGAATAAGTCTATCACTGCTGCTTGTCTTTCTCTGTAAAATGAGTTGCTAATGGAGGGCTTTTCTAGCTCTCAAATGTCTGCAGGTGGACACCTAATGAGGGGAGATAAGAGATAGGGGCACATGCACCCAGGCCCCTGTGCAGCTCACAGAACTAAGGTCCGCTTGGGTGCTCACCTGCACCCCCTGCTGTTTACTGTGAGTACATAATGGGTGGCAAAAGAGGTTGAGGGCCTTGCAGTGGCTCACACACTCTGGGAGGGTGAGGCAGGATTCCTTTAGCTTAGGCATTCCAGACCAGCCAGAGCAAGAGTGAAACCCTGTCTCTACTTAAAATAGAAAAATTAGCCAGGTGTTGTGGCAGGTGCCTATAGTCCCACCTACTCAGGTAAGAGGATCACTTGAGCCCAAGAGATTGATGTTACAGTGACTGTACTCTACTTGGGTGACATAATGCAACTTTGTCTTGAAAAATTAAAAATAGTCTGCCTGAGGCTTCAGAGAGCACCGAAGTGGGGTTGTCAGAGACCAGGCAGCCTCCGAGGGACTCACTCTGGCCTGTCCTGGTTGACACATAGCTGGGTGATCCACTTATGTTTAAATACTGAAGGGGTCTGGGAAGGAAAAATCTTCTACCCTGCTGCTGGGCGCAGGAGTACAGGCTTTCTGGAGTGCAAGTCAGTATTAATATGCACTAAGCTTGAAAGTACAGGTGACCTTGAATCAGCAATCCCACCTGTGTCAGATGATCAGACTTGAATCCTTATTTTCTAAAACTGATACTCATGGAGTGCTATTTCTTTTTTTTTGAGATGGAGCCTCAAGCTATCCCCCTTGGTAGAGTGCCATGGCATCACAACTCATGGCAACCTCCAACTCCTGGGCTCAAGCAAGTCTCCTGCCTTCGCCTCCCAAGTAGCTGGGACCACAGGTGCCCACCACAACGCTCGGCCATTTTTTGGTTGCAGCCATCATTGTTGTTTGGCGGGCCGGGGCTGGGGATTCGAACCCTCCACCTTAGGTGTACGTGGCTGGCGCTTTAGCCGATTGAGCCACACGCGCCGAGCCATGGAGTGCTATTTCTAAAAGCCCAAATACATGCAGTGTGCACAGCCAAGAAAAGGATGCTGACAAAATAAATTAGAATAAAGCTAAGGAAAGGAATTCTCAGCAGCCAGTAGGATGTGTGTGAACACCTGTGTGCATGTTCACGTATTAGTATGCATATAAAGTCGGACACCTGAGTGCTTAAGCTCATCTTTAAAGAGCTACATACCTCCTTGCTGAATATCACTAGGGTCATTTTTCAAGTGCCTCCCTGGTAAGCTGTGCACGGAGGCCAGCATCTAGTCCACCCTTCAAAGCAATTTTGGAACTGTTTATGGAATGGCCACCAGAACCATCATCATACTAGCTCTGACAATTAAATTCTTAAACTTATCTTAGAAAAAGTGCTAGGAAATGGATTCAGGGACTTTGAATCAAGGGTAAAACTTTAAAATTATGAGGACAGCAGAGTTTGTCATGGCTGGGGGGATAGAGGCAGGAGAGAGGGACAGACAGGCTCTGATAGCCCCCTGGGTGGGGCCATTCAGAGTCCCTTAGGGGACAAAGGAACCACCATGACTTACCCTGAAGGCCCCCTTGAGCACAGAGCCAAGTCCAGGGCAGAAAATGGTAATGCAAATAAGTGCCACAACCATCTCTGCTTCCCAGGTGAGGACTCCCAACTCTCATGGTTTATTTTGTACCACAAGGTCTGATACAGAAAAGTCTATTGTGGCAGGTACTATTCCTATTGCCTACAAGGAAACTGAGGCATAGAGATGTCAGGTAACTTGCCCAAGGTCACACTCGTACTAAGGACCCCGCCTGGCCCCCCTACCATGTCCCAACATCCAACACAATGTTTCTCAATATACCTGGCCACCTCCAGGGTCCTTGGGACCCTCTGACCTCCTGACCCTTAGGGTTCTTCCAATCTCCTCATTCCCAAGAGTACCACTGGCTTCCTAAACCTCTGGGTTCTGCAGACCTCCTGATCCCTGGATCCCTGAGGAAGGAGAAATAAATCTCATACTTCTTAGTGATCCTGAGAAACCAGGAGGCAGCTGCAGAAGAACAAGCTTTACACTGAGCTAAAATAACCTTGAAAAGCAAAAAGAAAAGACACTGTAACTAATAACAATACCCTGGTTTCTAACATCTGTAGCCATAACTATGTAGCTGACATTGAACTGAAGGTAAAACAAGGTATAAAAGAGTTTGGAAAAAAACTGTTCCCCAGAACTCAGCATTTTATGTCTGGAGGCAGCTGAGTTCTCACTGGTAAGTAAAGGTTTCTTGCTATATTGTTGGTATAAGTGTCTGTTAGTTTTAATTCTCCATTTTCCTGCAACCTTTTTGGTTTTCTTACCAGAAAGATGAGCAGGCAGATTGGGACCGAGAGAGCCGAGGGTTTCCCCACACTTGGGGTACTCCCCGGTGCCCTGACTGATGCCATTCCTTAAGAGCGCTCCCATGCTGATTACATGGGGGTGGTCTCAGCAGAGAGGTCCCATGGCCGTCCTCTGCAGCAGCAGCTCACCAACAGAGGATCAAACAGGGGAAGTGCAGGCCTGGACTTAGGTAAGGAAAATGGGATTAAAAAGAGGTAAAATACTAGTAAAGCCCACGCCAGAGAGTGGAAGAGGAGCTTGGTAAAAAAGGACAGGAAAAGGAATTGACCTCCATAGGCAGGGGCCCTCGGTAAGAGGGGCAAATTGACCTCCATAGGCAGGAGCCCTCGGTAAGAGGGGCAAATTGACTTCCATAGGCAGGAGCCCTTGGTAAGAGGGGCAAATTGACCTCCATGGGCAGGGGGCCCTCGGTAAGAGGGGTAAATTGACCTCCACGGGCAGGAGGCCTCAGTAAGAGTGGTAAGGATTGGGAGGAATTGTTTAGCCTCTGAGAATAAATGGTGTATTATTATATAAGTGAGTGACTGTATAGCTCCATGACTGGTCACAGTTACGGAGCTCGATTGGGCCCTAACCTGTGGTTCTGTGGAGATGTCATAAGGCATAATGGCAACTTGCTGGACAGCGGCAACCAGGCCTGGGGCTTATAAGGATGCACTTTAGCTAAGATTCCTTAAAACCTCACGAGAGGTGCGGCCAGGCAGGTGCCTGAGAGATCTTCAAACCCCCTCCTTGTTTGTCTGTGCCACAGGGATGGGTTCTGTGCCATCTAAGGAAACTCCCCTGAGGTTAATAGTTCAGAATTGTAAGAAGGGCTTTGTAGGGGACCATGGAGTTACAATGGCCCCTAAAAGGTTGAGAAAGCTTTGTGAGCTAGAATGGCCACCCTTTGGAGTAGACTGGCCACCAGAAGGGAGTTTAGATGTAAGTCTAGTAAAGAAGATATGGAGAGTAGTGACTGATTAGCCTGGACACCCTGATCAGTCCCCATACGTAGACACCTCGCAGACACTAGTGTTAGAGCCTCCCTGTGGCTGAGAGGACAGGCAGCAATTGCAATGGTATCTAAAGCAGAAGAACAAAAGACTAAAAGACCTGGGACAACCAAAAGGCCAAGTACTAGTATATCCTAATCCAGAGGGCCCACCTGAAATATAAATAAGGCTAGGATAACATTTACTGACAAGAGAAGTATGGATCTCAAGGTTCCTACACAACCTCTATTGTTAACTGTAACCGTGCCTCCAGAAGAAGAGTGGAAATTATTCAGGAGGCCAGAACAAGAAAACTTAAGAGTCAGAGTCAATTGCTAAGTGGCCCAAGGTACGCACAGAAAACATCCCCCCTGCAATGGTCATAAACCAGGAACTTGTACATATGGACCTAGAGACAGAGAATCCGCCTGTCAGACAGAGGCAGGAGTATCCAATGCCAAGGGCAGCACGTGAGACTGGCTAAGGGCTTATGGAATTATCCACCCTGTTAGTGACAATGGAATACTGTCTTTTGCTAGTACCAAAGCCAGGACCCCAGAGTATCGCCCTGTGCAGAACTTAAGACTAGTTAATCAAGCTACTGTAACCTTGCACCCAACAGTGCCAAACCCACTCTTCTTAGCTTGGTATCAGCAGAGGTTGCTTGGTTCACTTGTTTAGTTTTAAAGATGCCTTCTTTACTATCCGAGTGACTCCAGTAAGTCAGAAACTGTTTGCCCTCCAGTGGGAAGACTCCCTAGTTGGAGTTGTTCAATAACAAACCTACACTCGGTTGCCACAAGGGTTCAGAAACTCCCCTACAATCTTTGGGGAAGCACTGGCCAGGGACCTGTCAACCTTTCCTTCACAACAGTCACAGTGTACCTTACTACAATATGTGGGTGATTTACTATTAGGCCATGAGACCAGGAAAGGATGTGCTCCAGGAACTGATATCTTGTTAAAACATTTAGAGAACTGTGGATATAAAATTTCCTGAAATAAAGCAGGTGGTTTGTAACCTGCCTGTTCCCAAGGCCAGGTGGCAGTTGCAAGAATTTTTAGAGGCAGTTGGCTTCTGTTTCCTATGAATTCCCAATTTTGCTGTGCTTGCTAAGCCCTATTCTGAAGCCACAAAGACGGGTGATAAGGAGCCCCACCCCACCCCCAGGTAAAAGCATTCCAAGCCATTAAAGAAAAGCTAATGGCAGCTCTGGCACTCAGCCTCCTGGACCTAACTAAACCTTTCACTTTGTATGTATCAGAAAGAGAAAAGATGACGGTGAGAGTTTTAACACAGTCCCTGGGGCCTGCCCTGCTGGGTACTTGTCTAAACAGTTAGATAGAACAGCTAGAGGCTGGCTGCCGTAAGAGCTTTAGCAGCAACAGCTCTACTTATACAAGAAGCTGGTAAACTAACTTTAAGACCAAAGCTGATTGGACTTTATTTGTGGCTGGTAGCAGTTTTATAGATGCCTCTAGTCAGTGAAAGGCAGGATGTGCAGTAGTTAGACAGGGAAGTTCAAGGAATCCCACCTGGGATATCTGCCCCAAAGGCAAATTATAGCACTCACCAGGGCTCTGGAATTAAGTACAGATAAGACAGTTAATATTTATACTGATTCAAGTATACCTTTCTAATCCTGCATGTGCATGGTGCACTGTAGAGAGAAAAAGAACTAGTAAACTCAGCTGAAAACAAATTAAATATCACTGAGAGATATTAAACTTATTGAAGGCTGTGTGGAAACCGGCCAAGGTGGCAATAATGCATTGCAAAGGACACCAAAAGGGGCAAGGATGTTATTTTAGGAAATACTAATGCTGCTTCTGAAGCCAATGGATATTTGCAGCCTGCTTACTACCTTGGGTCCCAAATGGAACACGGGTATGCAGTAAAAGACAACCGGAGTGCTTAGCACAAGAGTGGGCATTTGCCATAGACGGTGGCTGGAGGCGTTTACCAGGTGGAAGGATAGTTGTGCCAGAATTATTGGGAATACTGCAGTGCAGCCTGTGCATGAGTCCACCCAAGTGGGACACTCTGCTCTGGAACAACCACTAGGAAGTTATTTCTATTAGGTTTTTTTTTTTTTCAGTTTTTGGCCAGGGCTTGGTTTGAACCCACCACCTCCGGCATATGGGGCCAGCACCCTACTCCTTTAAGCCACAGGCGCCACCCTAGGAAATTATTTCTGTATAAAACATCTAGCAAGCCTGCAGAAACAATAAGTCAAAGTTGTGTCACCTGCAGCCAATGGAATGCCAAACAATGGAATCCCCAGTTTGTCACATTCAAGTGGACTTTACTGAAATGTCTCCAGACAGATGACATAAGTACCTGCTGATATTTGTATGTACTTACTCAGGATTGGCCAAAGTATTTCCTACTCAAAGTGAAAGAGCCAGAGAAGTTACATGTTTTCTACTTAGAGAAATCACACCTTAGTGTGCCTCTTTACATGGGCTCTGACTATGGACCTGCTTTGTGGCTCCATCTCTAAATCAGAAGGTAAAATACAGCCCCCTGTGTACTGTACAACTTCTCTGCCACTGGGAGATGAAGTTTGATTGCTCGGCCCTACTGTTTGGACACAGAGTTCAGGTTAAGTTAAACATCTAACTCCTTTAACATCGCAGGCTTGTAGAGAAGCTTGACTGAGACTTTGTACACAACCTTCTTTTTCCTTTTTTCTAAGTTTGGAGTTAAAATGAAAGGAACTAGTAAGTAGGGAAGAAAGAGATATGTAGAAAGACGTAAGTATGAAGATGTACTTTTGATGAGGAAGAATAAAAAAAGAACAATTTTGTATAGGAAAGAATCTTGTATGAATACTTTTTGTTTTAAAGTAACTGGTGGTTTTAAGAAAGAAGACTTAAGATAAAAACAAGGAATTTTAAAATGTTGAAAGATTGTGTAAGTGGTGAAGGTTTGTAAAGAAGAACTTAAAAAAGAATTTTGCATGTGATTAGGTTGATTATAATGAAAAGGAAATCTCTGGTTAAAACAACAAAGTTACCTGTTCTCAGTTTATAAGACTTATGTTTAAAGCCTCTTAGATTTCTGTTCTTGTACACATGTTTAAAGTAATGAAAATCAAAAGGCAGAACTTAAGGGTCAATTTATTATTCTAAAGTTAATCCAAAGTTTGTTAAACTGTTTTTTTTTTTTTTTTATCTTTTTACCTGCTAAAAGCTGTGGTTGCTAAGTGAATGAAAGGTCTTAAGATAAGGTACCAGGGCTCAGCATAAGACCCAAAGTCAGCTACTAATTTGGAACTAAAGAAAAAAAATAGAGTCCTCTTTCCTTTTTAAAACAGCAGCTGCTTTCCTGTCTTAGTTGGCATTGCTCTGTCTGGCTCTTACAGACTGCTACCATGTTGGAAATTGACTGGAAACTGCAGGCACCTACAGGCCGCAAAGATCAGGGAAAGTTGAAAACTTGAGTGGATACAGGCTTTACCATTAGCACTGTTTAAAATCAGAGGCACTGGCTTAGCACCTGTAGCTCAGCACCTAGGCTGCCAGTCACATACACTGGGGCTGGTGGTTCAAACCTGGCCTGGCCCTGCCAAACAACAATGACAACTGCATCAAAAAAAAAAAAAGCCAAGCATTATGGCTGGCACCTGTAGTCCCAGTTGCTTGGGAGGCTGAGGCAGGAGAATCACTTGGGCCCAAGAGTTTGAGGTTGCTGTGAGCTGTGATGCTATGGCACTCTACCAAGGGTGACATAGTGAGACTGTCTCAAAAAATATATAAGAATAAAATCAGATGTATTATTAAAAGAACAGGGCACTCACCCTATAAAATACTATATCACAGGCTTCCTCCCATTTTTAAGAAATTTACCAGGGATCCCCAGAGAATTGGGAGAAACAGAACTTACTAACCAACTAATGCCCCTGGGAAAAATAATGAAAAGAGTTCAGAATGGGTGAATGATAGATGTCCTGTTAGTTTTTCTCCCCTAGTCCATCCTTATTCTCCAGGTAACTGGGTGTGGATTAAAGATTGGGACCTGAGCCCACGGAAACCATGGTGGAAAGGACACTGCTTGGGATCCTGTTCACACCAACAGCCAGGAAAGTAGACAGCATTCCTGCCTGGATATATTGCTTATGCATGAAACCAGCCAGAGATGAAGAATGGATGGTCCAGTGACACCCAGAGCATCCACACTGCCTTACACTGAGAAAACGGACTACAGCCCTGCCCCAATCCCATACCAAGAGCTGACTGGTCTATGCACTGCAGAAGCTTGAGGATGAGCAGCAGTGGTGTGGGACTGATTCTTTGTTCAGATTTTTTCACCTTTCTTCTTTAATCTTAGGTGTAAGACATGGTGAAGGCTGTGAAAAATGCATCTAAGAGGTAACAGAAACTAGACAAACTGTCAAAACTGTGTTATTAGTTTACTCTTATTATGAATGTATAGGAAAGCCTGAAGGAACTTGCATATATAATAACACCCAATATCAGATATGTGTGTACCCCCCAGGGCTCCTGCTGTTTGCTATAATCCTTCTGAAGCCCCAGAGCAGACTGAATTTGCTATGTGGTATACTGATATCCCTAGAAAGGCAATAACCTGAGTTAAAACAGAAAAAATACCCAAATAAGTATTACTAATCTGTGATGCATGCCAAGTTTCTAATAATGCATCATTTGAGGGAGTATGTATGAATCCATCTTGGAAAAGTCAATATACTAAAAGAGATAAGTACCTATGTCACAGATTAGGCACCTGTGCAGGATGTATGCACTGGCCTTCTATAATTTAGGCCACATGGATTAATCCCAATGTCAGTAATCCAGTACGTTTAATAAAAGGGAAAGCTCCTTCACCTTGTACTCCTGGAAATTGTTACTTGTTAAATGGTAAGCCTCCTTCCCCTAGTTGTAACTGAAAAGATTATAATCTATTGATACTAAATATAACCAACCTGTCTGACCTTTGATGGACAAAAGCTGAAAGGCTTATGTTAGGAATAAATGTACATGGAAGAGACCCTATCCTAAGTACAGACCCTATCCTAACAGCAGAAACTCAAAGCCTGTGTACCAGGCTTTCTACGAAGAATTACAACAACCTGCTCCAGATCTTCCTCCTAAAACTAAAAACTTATTCCTCCTCTTGGCAGAAAACAGTGCTTAGTATTTAAATACTACATCTTGCTTTGTCTGTGTTGGGACCGTGATGAGCAGCAATGGGCCCTGGCAAGCCAGAGAAGTCGTTCCCTCAGATCCTACCCCTAATGTCGCTCCCTGTAAGCCTGCAGTGGGAGTAGCTTCTAGACACTAAAAATGTCCATCATAGGTCAATACGGTTTAGTCAGAGAAGAAAACCATCCTGGTAGGGAAGCTGTCACGTCTAGGCCTAAAAATGTATAATGAAAGCTCCAATAGTACTACCCAATGGAGCAAGGATAGAACTGAACTAAACCCCTGAGTTCCCAAAGCTCAAAGCTGCTTGAGAGTATCCGGGGATCAGCATTGACTGGGCAGCTCCACCAGGCCCCTACTGGACCTGCAGACACAGGGCCTACCTTAAGTGTCCTGATAGAAGGCACAGGAGTTGTGTAATAGGAACAATCAAAACTTCATTCTTCCTCCTGCCCCTAGAGACTGGAGAACTATGAGGTTTCCCAGTTTACATTTCTAGACTGAAGAGACAAAAGCGTGATCTGGTATTAGGAAATCGGAGCGACAATCAATGACCTTCACAGCATACGGTTCAATATTATGATTTAGCCACCTCGGCTGAGGATGGATCATGGGGATACAGAACCCTAAGATATATCTTAAGTCAGATTATCTGATTACAAGCAGTATTTGAAATAATAACAAATTAGACCAGCAAAGCCTTAACCCTACCAGCCCATGAAGAAAGCCAAATGAGAAATCAAAACCGACTAGCCCTAGACTACCTCCTAGTAGCTGAAGGAGGAGTGTGTGGAAAATTCAGTTTAACTAACAGCTGTTTACAGATTGATGATGAAGGACAAGTAATTGAAGATGTAACTAAAAGGATAATTACAAGAGCTCACGTACCTACAAAAGTGTAGGATGCATTTAACCCAGATTCTTTATGTGGTGGATAGTTTTCTAAACTAGGAGGATTTAAAACTATGATTGTATGTTAGTTTTCTTTTTATAATTGGAGGATGTTTGCTTTTGCCTTGTTTATTACATATCTTTGTTAAATTTCTCAAAGGCATAGTCTTTGTAATTGTGATAAAAAAGAATGCAAAGTGTTCATAACGCAACAATATTATCAAGTATGGATATTGATAATGAATAAGATGAGACCCCATTCCTGATCAGTGGGGTCTCAAAGAGGAGAATGAGGGAGGAGACATAAATCTCACACTTCTTAGTGATCCTAAGAAAGCAGGAGGCACCTGCAGAAGACTCCTTCTCCAAAGATAAGAATAAACTTTACACTGAGCTAAAATAACCTTGAAAAGCGAAAAGAAAAGACTCTGCAACTAATAACAATACCCGGTTTCTAACATCTGTAGCCATAACTATGTAGCTGACATTGAACTGAAGGTAAAACAAGGTATAAAAGAGTTTGGAAAAAACTCTTCCCCAGAACTCAGCACTTTATGCCTTGAGGCACCTGAGTTCTCCCTGGCAATTAAAGGTTTCTTGCTCTATATTGTTGGTGTATGTGTCTGTCAATTTTAATCTGCTGTTTTCCTACAAAATCTGCAACCTCTAGACTCACAGGATTGTCCTGACCATTAGATCTCCAAGGTCCTCCAACCTCTTGGCACTGAGACACACTGGTTTGGACACAGTGGAAAACTCTGTTTGTGTTTGGGAACAATAGTTGGGAAATGGAAGTGTTTTCTGAGTCATGTTTCCCTGGCACACAGTACCATAGTCAGGTGCCCTCAGCACTGTCACTGGGTGGGAGCCTAGGGAGAGGTGTGGGGAGTAGGGTTGGGTGGCCCACAGGTGTACAAGGGGCACCTTCTGTGGCTCCTACTCACATCATCAGGATCACGATCCTCCGCCCTGTCCCCTCTCTGCCCCCATTTCCCCCAACTCCATCACCAGGAATCACATGTTTTCTACCCAACCAATATGTTCCAGGTGGCCTTTGACCCCAGATATAAATGAATGGCCCGTGTTAGTGCTTTTTGTAAAGAGGGGAGGAAAAAACTCCCTATAAACGTCATTAATAATCAAATAAGTGTGAAATTCCCTAACACAGTATTGCTCTCAGATTACAGAATTTGCAAACATGGAAATGTCAACACAACACTGGTGACATTTGGGTGAAACTCGTCCTCTCATTCATTATTGTTGGCAATGCAAAACGGTATGGGACTGAGTTTATCCTATGAGTTTTGATTCTTAAGATGTCTGAACCTGAGTCCTTGAAACTTTATCCTGAGAAGGTATCACAGGGGAAGACAATGAAATTGACTGCAGTGTTATTCGTAATGGAGAAAAGGTGGAATCAAACCAGAATCCACGTTGCCTGATGGCAACACAGTGCTCCCACTAAACACAATCTATGCAGGTGTGACACTCGCGCCCCAAGGTGAGGTGCACACCCCCTGGAGCTGATGGCACTGCCCTGTCATACAGACACCGTGACTCAGGGAATGAAATTCCCACTTTGGCTCAAGGTCATTGCTGCCTGGCCACATCACAGCGCAGAGCTCGGTCTGCAGTACCTCCAGCTACATTGAAATTTCCAGCCTTTATTCTGAGTCAATGTGTGTCGGGAGTGTGGCCAGGGTCAAAGGCCTGAGGATAGTCAATTAACAGCCCCCTCCTGGGGTGAGAGAGAGCTCCTTAGTTATCTGCACACCTGCTGTGATGTCCCCAGGGGAGTGGCAGCCCAGTGTTTTTGTTGGACTTATGGCTTCACAGGTACATGTAGGTCTCTTGCTCAGAGTAACCCCAAGTGCAAGGTGAGGGCTGGCAGAGGCTGGAGTTCATGGGGTAAGTTCACGGGGCCAACCTGGCAGTGGTTTTCACCTCACCAAAGTCATGGACACTCTCCTCCAGCTCGTGAATTCAGGCTTAATCAAACAACGCAGTGCCATGCCTAAGGTGGTAGTGTCCTCTGGGCTCTCCTGGCCCAGGCTGGGTCCCAGGTAGGCATTGTCTTTGATCAGTTCTACTCAGGTTAGGTAAGGGCTGGGAAGGCTCTTGAGGGAATGGGACGCACAGGTCCCACTGGTGGTGAGCAGCAGGGAGCTCTGGTCTTGGTGGCTCCTCTGCCTCCCTAACTCTTCTTGCCACTCAGCTGTAGCAAAGATGACCACACCTCTTCATTTCTACCCTCAAATGTCCCTGCTACCTTGACCTCTGCACGTTCCCTTCCCCATTCCTCACATCTTATGGGGTGCTTTTGTGCACGTTCCCTTTTGTGCGCCCAGGCAGGCTTTGAGAATTCATGGGCTCACATTAGAGCCTGCATCAGACTCCCCAGAGGAGTTTGTTAAATCACAGGGTGCCAGATGCACCCCTCCAGGCCAGAGTCTGGGGTTTGCACAGAATCTGAGAACTGGCATTTCTACCACTTCCCAGCCGACAGGGTGCGGGTCTATACCACCATACTTTACATAGACATGAGCAATCAGGAGGTGTATGTGGTTCAAGCAGTCTCCAGATAAAGGACAACAGAATATATTTGAGTGCCTTCCCTGTGTCTGGCTCTTAATGCCTGCCCTCTTTAACCCAACCGTAAGTGCACCCCTGAAGATGAATGCATCAGAGTGACCTAACTTTAATGGCCAACACTGAGATTAAAACCCCAGGCTTCTGACAGGGCCCCTTGGCTCTGGCCCTGGCACGATTCTGCTCTCCCTGTGTTTAGATTCTGAACCTTGTTGACTTGCAAGAGCTGGGTGACTTTTCCACTTTGATTATTGGGAGTGTAGGCGTGAGCTATTTTTTCCTTCTCTTGAGTTTGCTGAGCGGCGCTCTTCATCTGCTCAGGACAGAAGGGCAGCAGGCTGGGCCCTTGCATGGATTTACATCATCCTTCTGTTGATTATGGATCACAGGCAGAACATCTTTTTTGTTTTTTTCCCCAGGTTAAAAACAACTTCCTTTCTGAGGTCTTCCTGGATTGCAGTGTTTCTTCCCTTTGAAATTCTGCCTTTGCCCTTGACTCTTGCATTGTTTTTCAGAGCACGGATTGCCCAACTTTGAGGCTGCTGGTGAGCAGGTAGCCCGCTGCATGACAGCAGACCTGGAGACAGGGGGTGACGGAAGAGTTCCTGTGGTTTCATCATCTCAGGGGCCCCTGGTAGCAGAACGAACCCAGGGGGAGGCTCAGGATGACAACAGCTTCTGTTCATTCAAGTGCTTTCCTGTGCTGGACTCCATCACCCCCATCTTACAGGCGAGGAAACCAAGGCCCAGAGGGTTACCCATGGTGCTAGGACACGGAAACCCAAGGTGCAAACATTGGCTGTCTTGCTTCAGAGACGCTGTGCTCCTGCTGTGTTCCCGCGTCCGCTCTCTCCCTATCAGGGCCATAAAAATCCTCTCAGAGTTGAGTTCTTGCAGCAGTAGGCCTTTTTTACCACAGTGCCCACACGACAAGGCAGCTGTTCTGGAAAGTGGCATCAAAGTATCTGCAGAGGCCGGGTGCACCCTGCTCGTCGGCACCCCCTGGAGTCACACAGTGGGATCGCCACGGGTGTGTGTCCCTCGCCTTTTTTGTTTTTTCGTTTTTGTTTTTTTTCATAGCTCATCTATTTTTCGTCTTTTTTTTTTTTTATTAAATCATAACTGTGTACATTAATGCATTTCTGAGGTACAATATGCTTATTTCCTGGGCATAATGTGCATGGGTGGTGACTGTCTCCCAGTCCCTAATTTAATGCTCTTTTTTGCTCAGGTGATTTAATACAAATTCCGTACCTGGCACTGAAAACTTCTCCTACTCCCCCCAAACAGTTCAACCATCTCAAACACACCCGCTCCAACCCCTACATTCAGGGGTCTGGCATGAAGGGAACCTACAGGTTTTGATTTGGCAAAGTGCGGGTCTCACTCCTGCAGGTGAGCCTGGTTCCGCACCAGGTGCCTGTGCCGCAGTAAGTGTTCAGGAGAAGACACTGGCTACCTCCCCACCCGCCAGGCTCTCCTGGTTCCACACCAGGTGCCTGTGCACAGTAAGTGTTCACAAGAAGACACTGGCTACCCTCCCCACCCGCCAGCCTCTCCTGACCTGAGCCCAGCACCCTAGGCTCTGGGATTCACAGTTGCTTATGAAATGGGGCCCTGTGGAGGACACACACACACACAGGCAGTCTTGAGCTTGCTTAGCTCTTTGACATGACTATAACCCAGTGTGTCATCACATTTTGGGAATGCAAAGGGCCACCAGAGTCTGCCTGAGATCTGAGTAAGGAGAGGACATCTCCAGGGGTCCTGAGGGGTGGAGACAGTGTTGAAGAGAAGGAGGTACAAGGCCATGGATGTGGCTTAGCCCAGAATGGCCCTCAGACTGTGGTGGTCAAAGCCCCCTTAGAGATGGATGACTTTCCAAAGACCACGTGGAAACATGTAATCGTGTAGGTAACTCTGGGGAGTCCTGTGGGTCTTTGGGCATCAGCGTGGACTTCCTCTAAGCCTCTCTTGCCTTCCTGTGTCTCCTTCCTGCCCATCTGAAGCCCCTCTGTGTCTCCTTCCCGCCCGTCTGTATCTCCTTCCCGCCCATCTAAACCATCCCTCTGTATCTCCTACCCAGAGCCCCTCTCTTTCCTTCATGCCATCATGAGTTGTTGCTGTATTTGCCTATTGTTTCTTCCTCCATCTTTGGGGCGATCTGTCTGCTTCGTGCTGACTCTCAGCTTCCTTTTGGGAGTCTGACCAGGGCTTGAAAGGGATGCAGAAATGAAGGGTCCCCAGGTCTGCTCCCTTCCTGATGATCCTTCAGAGCCCTCTTTCTAAGAATGTCTGATCACACCTCCTGTGGTGGCAGCCTGCTTTTGTGACCCCTGGTCTCAGTCGCCACAGGAAGGAACCAGATGTGACACGGATTAGAAGTACAAGCTTGCAGGAGGTGGGCTGACCTTAAGGGCAGGGTAGCCCTGATCCCCCTCCACAGTGGCTATTTATTAAGGTTATACACAACAGGTGTGAAGAGTTAAGGTAATTACATATGAGGGCTGCATGCGTAAGGGTTGCCACGTGCTCTTTCCACAACCCCCATGAAGAACTACTAATCATCAATGTTTAATACATGCTTACTAGCAAGTGACCAATCTTCTTTCATTCTGGAATACTGAGTTACTTGGGGGAACTGCCCCCAAGTCACAAAACGTCTCTAGGCTTGCCAGGAGACTGTCCTGTTCTCAGCATTTCCTTTTAATGTGATAAGAATCAGTAGCTGTCCTTTGCAAGCATGGTGTCCATTCCTCTACAGCCTGCTGCCTTAACAAGGGGTCCAACACCCTTCCCACAATACCCAGGCCTCTTGGTACCCGCTACTCTGCCACTCCTCCCCAGTTATTCCACCCCCAGACAGGAAGAATTGCCACCTATTGCCCAGCACACTCTTCCGGCTCTCCGCTCTCATCCCACCACTGCCTCTGTTCACCCATATTGTACCCTCATCCTTTGCCACTTGGGGGAATCCCATTTATCCTCCCAGACCGTCCCTGGCCAGCAGCTTTTCTGAGAGGCAGCTGGACATGGCTAGGCAGATGCTCTATTCCCACCACACTTATTCTGAGGGTATGCCCTCCACAGACCAACCTCCTCCAAGACCGGGTGGGTGTGGGGGTCAGTGTAGCTCCCATCCGCTCCACCATGGGCACTGCTGGGTGGGGGGAAGAATGCACATAGAAACGTGGGGATGCACCACTGGGAGGCTGGATGGAAGAACAGTTCATTGCGCCAGAGATGCAGGAGGGTGGGGCATATGGAGATAGAGTCCTGGGAGAAAGAGCTTCTGGGATAGAAAAAAGAGGCTATGGACAGGATCTATGAGGACAGCAGTGTGATGGACGCCTAGGCACCACCAACGGCAAGACCAATATCTTGGGTGGTGGTGGTAGAAAGAGAATGTTGAAGTTGTTTTGTTTTGTCTTAAACATTAAAGCTGGAAAATGAGCAGGAGTCAGGAGTCACAGGGCCGGGAGAGCTGGGACTGAGGTGCAGAGGTGCAGAGGCCCCTCTCAGAGGCTCACTCTACACTTCCTGGCCCCCAAGATGCATGCCCTTTCATGATTCTCTGTGGGTGCCTCCCCCATCTCACCCTAGTCCCAGCTCCTGGCATCAAAGCCCTGGAGCGCAAAAGCCAGACCAGGCTGTGACTCCTGCCAGGGTGCAGTGGGGCCTTGGGATTCCTGGATGCAGTCAGAAATGGCCGCCTGTATAAGCAGCCACTTGGGCTGTGACTCCAACCTGACAGGACAGGGCTGCCCACCACACAAAGGACGGATGGGGCTGGAGGAAGGGGCCTGGTTCCATCTGTGTTGACAGAGGGTCAGGCATAGGAGAGCTCTGTCTCAGTGTGGGGGCTGTTTGGTTTGCGGTTGCTATGAGGCAAGCAACGAAAACATTTGGGAAATCGATTCCTGAGGGGAGGAATTTCCACTACGTGCAGAAAAGTATGACCTTGGGGAGGGAAGGAGGAATGGGCACTGGACAACTACACAACTGGGTGAACTGTCCAGGGCCAGGCAAGGTGCCTGGCACACCACAGGTGGGTCCCAAGTATTTACCCAAGGATTGCCCTTTGCATGTATTTTGTTAGGAAAATGTGTCAAGTGTAGACTCCCTGCAAATCAAGGGAATCAGAAAATTCAGAGCACACGTTATTCTTAGGAAATGAAATTGTTTAGGGACTTACAACAAAAATAATGTTTAAAAACTCAGAATCATTGGTCAGTTCCTTAGCTGTACACTAAACTTCGTTCTGTAAAAAATAATGACAAGCACAATCATAACTCGCAATTACAGTTATTTTCGCGGACCTTATTTTGATTGTTACTGAGGAGATGCTGGAGCCAGTACCATTTAGAGACTTCATAGGTAGACCAAGAGGTAGTCCAGCAATGCCAGTCACTTCTCCAAGGTCACAGAACCAGGAGAGGAGCAAGGCCAGGAGGCAGTGCTATGTAAATTCATTTTAATTTGTAATAGATATTGTAAGTACACACTCAAATCCAGAAGGTTAAAACCCACTGTTTTTCAGCCACATAATTTCACCATCACCCACAAGTAGGCACAGAATCAGTTTCCTACTCAAGACATTCCTCTCCAGACGTTCAGTACTTTGGGATCAGTGACATATACTGTATATTCATATTACTTTTACCGTGCACTAACAATGGTATGTCCTTTATCTTCTTATTTGTTCCTGGAGATTTTACTTAAGTTGAACAACTTTACTTATCTGGAAATTTTTTTCTCTGTCAGAAAATCAGAGCTTCCCTTGGGGTCCCAGCTCCACCACTGCAGTCTTGGGCTTATGACCTAAGGCTAACAGCCTTTCTCTTGGTGGAGTGGAGCTAGACTGGGAGACTTGGCACGATTCTGGCATAAACCCTGAATTTTCTTGTGGGTTGGGGGCGGCAGCAATTCTGTCTGGGCTTTGCCCACCAAAGCTTGCAGAGATCTGGATTCTAAACTGGTTCCACCTTTCCTCACCCTGGGCCCTGCAGGGTTTTCCCATTTGAGAACTGGTGGCTGGGCAGCATTGCCCAGCTGCTCGGAGTTGCCCTGGGTCTGTTGAAAAGCCCTGGCTGGCAAGGTCCGTGATGTCCCTTGAACAAAAACAAGGGCCACCCGTCACCAGGCTGTGCACTTGTTAGAACTGGACTTTAGCTCTGGGTGTGCACCCCACAACAACAGAACAAACAAAGCTGAATCATTTACCCTCCTTCCACCTACCCATTTGCGCACGGCCTTGGGCGCAGGAGCAAAACAAACTTATTTTGAACTCCAAGCTCCCAGCACGCCGAACTGCCAATCATTAACCTCCTGGTCCAAGTGGCGAGCCCTCGCCCTTCATAAGGGGCGTGCTGTGCCCAGAGAGCATCGGCCACTGCTACCCACCCAGAAAGCATCGGCCACTGCACTACCGCCACCCGCCTAGTGAGCATCAGCAGCGTGTCGCCTCCACTTGCCCAGAAAGTATCAGCCACTGTCGCCTGCCCAGAGAGCATCAGCTCCTGACTGCTGCCTCTGCCCGGAGATGCCCGTGGTTCCCGCTGCCGGCACTTGGCGGCTTCTGCTGCTGCTGGCGGTCCAGGTCGGTGTGGCTGCCAGCGCTCCCCAGCCGTGGCGCTGCGCGCCCTGCTCCGCCCAGAAGGTCGCGCTCTGCCCGCCGGTGCCAGCCTCGTGCCCGGAGCTTGCCCGGCCGGCCGGCTGTGGCTGCTGCCCGACGTGCGCCCTGCCGCTGGGCGCTGCGTGCGGCGTCTCCACTGCGCGCTGTGCCCGTGGACTCAGCTGCCGTGCGCTGCCCGGGGAGCCGCGGCCACTGCACGCCCTCACCCGCGGCCAGGGCGCTTGCGTGCCAGAACCTGACACCTCCACGCCCAGCGCAGAGGCCGCAGGTACAAATGTTTCCCCATCCATGGTGTTGCCCTGCCCCTGGTGAGCGGGCGGGGGTCTGTCTTGCAACCAGAGCCTGCACTGAGGAAGGGAGCTGAAGTCATTGCATGGTCTTAGCAGAGGGTGCCCTAGGAGAGGTAGGGACTGGACTATGGTGAGCTTGGGAGCGAGCTCCTGAGCCCCCAGGTGCGCCCTGCAGCCCGCTCATCTGTAGGGATCCAGACAGTACAGTGGAGAGACTCTGTGGGAGTCGGGGGTCGGGGGTGCCCTCCTCCCTGCAGGGCACAAGGGCTGCCCCAAGGGCTGGAGTGTCCCGGAAGGCCTAAGATGGGAATCTCTCCTGCTGGCCTCCCCAGGGGGTGTTTGGAATGTCCTTTGTAATATACATCCTGTGGATACGGTATGTGCTTCCCAGATGTTTACAGAACATAATGTGAGAGTTTAGGCTAAAAACTTCACTTCCATTCATTGCCATAAAAAAAACAATGTTTGATGTGTATGTTGCCCCTAAGAACTTGACAATCAGGTTCTTTCCTGAATTTAAGCAGTGATTTGTTTGTAGTGGGAAGCAGAGGAAATGCCTCTTTCTCTACTCCAGCCCCCTATCTCTTCATCTGGGCTGGTTGCACGTCCTGTGTCATTCTTAGAGGACTCAGGGCTCCCAGAGCCCACAGGAATCTGTGTGGGAGCGAGTGTCCCAAGGAGGGAACATGGTTTTCCTGTGCATTCTCTGCACTTCAGAGTAATGCAATGCAGTTGTTGCCCTGATCCTCAAGGGAGATGGATTTCCACAGGGATACCTGAGAGCCACTTCCCTGAGATTCTGTCCGTGCACCTTTGCACTCTATTTGCAGGATGTGGGGTGACCCCTTCTCCTCTTTCAGAGAAGTCACTTAGCATGTAGGATGGCAGGGCCCACGGCAGAAAAGAGTGCTTTGGGTTAGGAAAGGAACCTTCTAGAACTCACTTCTGGATGAACTGTACCATTTGTTCATGGGGTATTAGTAAAATTCCCATTTAGAGATGGGAAGCTGAGCTTGCAAGGCTCCCCACTAGTCAGGGTTAGGAATTAAACCCTAATCCCTGACCAGTTTAGGGTTTTTCCGGACCTCAGCAAATGTGCCCCTTGTCCCAGTCTCCTGCTGCTTTAGAACTGAAACATGGGGCACCCTTGCCAGACCCTGAAAAGTACTATTGTCCAGAGCAGAATTGGTATGGCTTTTGAGAAAAGGAGGTGACTTCTTGGGGACCACGTTCCGATGCTTTGGGAGGGCTCATGGGTCTGTGATGTTTTGTTTTTAGAGGCAAAGAGCCCCCCTGCCCAAGAGAATGTGTCCCCTGAGAGCACAGAGATGACAGAGGAACAGCTCCTGGAGAATTTCCACCTGATGGTCCCCTCCAGGGAGGACTGGCCCATCCTCTGGAATGCCATCAGCACCTACGAGAGCATGAGGGCTCGAGAAGCCGCCAACATCAAAGCCTGGAAGGTGAGGCTCTAACTGGGCTTAGTTACCTCAAACAGGCCTGGCCCACCACTTCCTGGTCCTCAAGCCTTGGAAAGAAACACCTTTCCCCCCAAAACCTAATAGTCGTTCCCCACCTTAGCTTTGTCAGGCTATTAACGCAAAGATTTTGGGAGATGATCCCACTTAGATTCAAAGAAAATGCAAGTCCTGCTGAGGACATTTAGATAGGTTACTTCATGTCTCTGAGCTCATCTTCAAAATTAGGGCCTCAGAGCACTGAGTTATGTTATTCCAAAGTTAGCCCAAGGTCCTAACTACTCCTACCCTCGTTGTATCATTTGCCTCCTTAAAAAAAAAATTGTGGTAAAATATACAGAAGGTAAAAGTCACTGCTTTAACCATTTTAAAGTATAGATTGAGGTGCCATTACATATAATTCCAGAATTCTAAATCATCACCAATATTTATTGCCACGACTTTTTCTTCTCCCCAAGCTGAAGCTGTGAACCCATTAAACACAACTGCCCAGCCCAGCTTAATTTTTCCTTCTACCACATGAGGGCAATAGAGAATCAAAGTTGGATAAATTCACATTCTTTTGAGAGGGAAAAATCATTTCCACAAAGAAGCACACCCAGAAAAGGGGAGAATTAAATCATTTTCAGAATTTCATCGGGAAGTGATGAAAATGGAATAAAATTAATTCTTGTTTTAAATTGATCCTCACTTGATTTGGTTTATGTAAAATAATCCTGTGGATTGCAAAGGAAAGTTATTCAAAATCTAGAAAAATCTGCAAATAAATTATCCATTCAGGAAGCCTTGACCAGCCTCTGTTCATCCAGAAGGTTGCTTTCAAAAATAGATGGCAAGGGCAGGAGGTGAGGAGAGTTTTATGGTGTTGGTCAGGCTCTTACTGGGGAATGTTTCTGTGTCAAGTGAGGGGGAGAATAGAGTTCCCAACTGTTATCTTAGCAACCCAAGACAGAGACTAACCACAGGTTAGAAAATGAGGCCCAGAGAGGGCATATCACATATCATCTGGTACTGGACTCATGGCCAGGTCTTCAGCCCAGGCAACACCTCTTCACTCAGTTACATTCTAGGTTGATAATTCACTTTCTCTTGTCATTTTTCCTAACATCAAATTATTCTCTTAGCAGCCCTGCCAAAGAGAACTCTACAAAGTGCTAGAGAGATTAGCCAAGGCACAGCAGAAAGCAGGAGAAGAAATTTACAAATTTTATCTGCCAAACTGCAACAAGAATGGATTTTACCACAGCAGACAGGTAAGTGGCCTTACCAGGGTGTGTCCTCACGGGGATAGTGACTGCTGCCCTCCATCTTTGCAAAGCCATCCAGCAAAGAACATCCAGTTGCACATGTATACCAAACTGGTCATATGAAGCAAGATACACCCTCTGGGAGCCAGGGACTGCTAGCCCAAGGTAGCCTAATGAACAGGTCCATATTTCAGAGCCAGAGGAAGAAAACCCCCAGTGGACCAGGATCACTGGGGCCAAGTGTCAGTGCCATCAGAGACAGAGGACTTTCACTGACCTCCTAAAACTTGGGATCTCAGTGTCCCTGTGTTTAACAAGAGAGAAAGGGAGCAAACTTAGGAAAGCAAGTATCTATTTGTATGTCTGTTACTTTTTTGCCTCCCGCATAAAGGAAAAAGAACTCTATAATAAAACTCAATAGCCTTTTTGTGGCTTGCCAAATAATAAATGAGATCAAACAAACCAAGGCTTTAGGACTCAGTGAAATGCAAGTTCTGTGGATTTCCCTGGGGGAAGCAGGAGGAGGGGCTGCTTTACCACAGACAAGGAATAGTGGGTTACACATGGGACATGTTCCCAGTGGGCTGGGCTCCTCTGGCATCTGGGCCATGAAGCAGATAGCTGTGCACACACTGTACCATTTAGTATGTAGGTGAAGTGATTATCTCTTTACCACCTGTGCCACTTGGCCTTTGTCTCTATTTTACAATGAAAGCAAGGAGGGTGTTGGATTTGCCCACATCATGGGTAGCTGCTGGCATGGCCCAGCCTCTTGGCATGACTTTGCAGCACTTGGCTGCACTGGGCCAATTATAGCTTCACTTGCTCCATCAGCTCCTCACCTGCTGCTCTTGACCTTGGCCCTATCTTTGCAGTGTGAGACGTCCATGGATGGAGAGGCAGGGCTCTGCTGGTGTGTCTACCCTTGGAGCGGGAAGAAGATCCCAGGATCTCCAGAGATCAGAGGGGACCCCAACTGTCACCAGTATTTTAATTTACAAAACTGAAAACAGACACAGTAATGTTTCTTCACATGAAGTATTTAAACATGTTGTATATTTATACTCTAGAACACACACACGTTTTTATATATAAGTGTATGTATATATATAGGAACTACTTTTTATACTCTGCATATTACTTGATATATAAAGCTGTTAGTTTATTTATTCACTGTAAGTTTATTTTTTCTACACAGTAACTTGTACTATGTTAATTTGTATATCATGAAATACTTCTTATCACATTGTGTATAAACATGTGTATGTCATCTCTTCCAAAGTTTATGCTTCTGTTTTTAAAGAACATGGAAAAATACTGCTTATAAAATGTAAAATCAAATACAAGACAGTGATTTTTCACGTGGATTAAAGGAGAAGAGTTAACTCCTATATTCCACGATTGATCTACATTGGGTGTAAATTTGCAGCGAAAGTAATGTTGATTACTCAACAGAAGTGACCTGCGGTGATGTTGCTGCCTATTAAATTTCACACTGGATATATTGTTAAAACATATACACACATTTTGAATAAATATTCCACGTGGAAATATTGTGTTTGCTGTGGATAGTCATTGAAGTACACTGTCTCGGTTTCTGAAATCCTTTTGTCCTTCACCCTCACCATCCTCGGGCAGGTTTGTGCTTCTGTGTTATCAAATGGTGTTTCAGAGCCCCTTGCCCCGACTGCCCTGGAGTCCCACTTCCCAGTGGCATTGGGACCTCCTCTGCCTGGGCCAGGCTTGGCTTCCCCATCCCACCCCTCACTTAGTCCCCTTCCTCCCCAGGTCCTTCACCTCTTCCTCCCAGATTGGTTTGCCCCTTCCCTCCAGCTCCTAAGCAGGCCCTGGTTTCTTCCTTCTTAAACAAGGTGGAAATGTTTTCTTGGTTTTGCTCCCTAACCCTTTCCTATCTTGCCCTTCCTTCCTCTCAGCCTCCTCCTCTGTGGGACGCCCAGTGTCCTCTCCTCACTTCTGTTTCCAGGACTATGCCCTGATCACAACGGTCTTCTCTGCTCCTCAGAGTCCTTCCTTAGAACTCTGACCTGCTTGGCTGGCCTGAGGGCGCCTCCAACTCTTGCCAACCCTGCAGAACTTCTGCTTCCTCCTGCCTCATGTTGCCCTGGCACCTCATCCATCCCTGAGAATCCTGCGCGGGCCTCTTAGTGGCCTCCAGTCCTGTCTTCTGGATGTCCTCTGCTCTGCTGCAGAGAAAGCCCGAGCCTCTCCTCACTAACCCCTCCCTACCGCCTCTGGGGAGACCCGGGTGTTCCTGGCTGCCTCTCATCTCGCACACCCCCGAGCAGTGGGACCAGTAGTCTCCCCTACCATTCTGGATTTTCCCTGGAGGCTCCTGCTCCCCATCTTGAGTCTTCTCCTTCACCCTCCACCCTCAGAGCTGCCAGGCTGCCATCCTGTCTGCCAAGCCTCAAGGCTGGTCATTCAGAGTCAAAGGAACTCACCCTTCAGAGTTATCATTTCATGTGCAGCAGCCAGCCCCAGGTGGGGCAAGACAGATCAACAGTTGCAGACCAGGTACCAGAAGATACGTTAATTTTCTCAAGCAAGGAAGCCTCATCTGGTACAGAATCTGCAACAGGAGTCACCACTTGGTTAAGCTTATGGTTAATCCGCTGCCACTCCCCAGGACCCACCTGCCTCTGCACAGGCCAAATAGGAGAGTTGAGTGGAGATGTGGTGGAATCACCACCCTGAATCTTTCAAGTTCTTGCTGGCTGAACTAATCTTGGCAATCCATTCAAGGATGTTACATTGCTTCTGATTCACTATTTTCCTAGGTAGAGGCAGTTCTGGTGGCTTCCCTTTGGCCTTTCTCACTGAAGGTCAGGAAACCAGTGTGGGATTCTGGCAGCCACTCAGCATGTCTACTCCAGCCATAAGCTCTACACCACAGGATGTGTCTGGGGACCCACAGAACCCGCTATGAGATGGACCTGAGCTAAAACTCCGCCAGTCACCTGACCTCCATAAGCCCTGACTCTGACTTGTGAACCACAGAAATATCACAGATCTCCTAAAATCAATGTCAAGTCCAAACCAGTGCCGGGTAGTCCCTCAAAGGACTGATTATTTCTTTTTCACTAATGCATAATTGTCCTATTCAGAGAACATAGTTCCAGTCCCTTTGGAGAAAATGGGGAGAAAGATTAACAGTGTAACTATTTGATGGTGTGTTAGAGTCCATCTTCAGGGGAACTTGGTGTCCCCTCATTCAAGGGGCTCTGCGTGTGTAAACTGGTTCAAGGTAGAAAATTGATTTAAAGGCCATGACTCTTTGTTTTTATGATTCTGGTTAGAGTTTTGTTCACTTGACCTAGAAACTTTCCTGCTTATGCAGATCAAGTAATAATTCAGTAGATTTTCTATCTATTTAACTTCTAGGAATAGGAACACCACAGTGACCCAGCCAATGCCACAGGCGTGTAGGAGTTAGAGGACTGAGGTTTCTGTTCATTATGGTAACTAACCATGCTCACCTTGCCCTTGGTGGTTGCAGGCCATATGGCCCCTGTCACTAGGGGACCCAATTACTCTAATAGTATTTAGGATTCCCACTTCTGGGGTTGCATTTTCCACTGTGAGGGCTGATCTCAGAGCTCCTCCGAATGCTAGAGCTCCCTCTGCAAATTTATTTCTCACCATCATGGTGAAAGTTATGTCCCTAGCTGCCCATGGTAGGAGAGTATGTTGTATCTAATCAAATCATCGCCAAAGCTAGAAACCCCAGAACCAAGTAAAATATAAGCGTCTTAATACAATAACTAAGAAAATGCCATGAAGGCTATATCAACCGGTTTGGTGAAAATATTTCAAATGGTATATAAAACCAGCACACTCTACCCCATGATTGCATTAATGTATGCAGCTGTGATTTAATAAAAAAAGAAAGAAATAAATCATATCCTTAAGAGTCAGTTCCTCTAGGACCATGCCTGGTACCCAAATCTGTATCACTTAGGATTCTCCCTTTACATTCCAGCCCCCCTGAACCTTTGAATCCCTTCTCTATAATACATCAAGGCAGATCTCATAGTTCAAGTTCAGTTACTATGGCCACCTTTTGGTCCATTTTCTGTCACCCAACCAGACTGTTGGAACTCTTTCTAACTCGTTGAGCTGCAACATTAAATACAGAATCTCTGGTTAGTGAGCCCATAGTTGGCCTGACCCAACTTTATGTTCCTTCCACCATTACTCCACACCTTTAATATCTATTCCCACACATAGTCGCTGGATTTCTGTCTGTGTATGTTACAACTCAAGTAGTGCTTTTGGAGTATAGCTCTCTTCACAGTTAAACATTGTATCTCACCTTTAGGTGCTTCTGGGACTTGAGTCTACTTAGAATTCTAAAAGCAGAGAGGGGTGGCAGGGTGGGTCCTGAGGAGAAGAAGCATGGTCTTGCACAGAAGTTGCCTGAGGGCAGGCCATGATGGAGAGACTGCTTTCACTTGGAGGCCACTTCCACTGAGGGTGGAGAGGCAGAATTTAAGGTCTTGATGTACCCAGCTTCATCAGGGTCTTCTGGCACATCCCCAGTTCAACTTTCAGGTTCCCATTCTTTCCCTTTTCCTATAGATGGGTCCTCACTTTAACAATGAACACTGCTAATACAGAGGCTGGGAATTGAAGTTGCATCATATGTCAGCTTCTCACTGGAAGAGATTCTGGATTTGGTTTTTTAGCAATCTCAGTCCTTCAGCTATAGGAGATAAGGAGCTTCTTCAGGGTAGCTAGAGAAGCTTTTGAGTTATCTATGTGGTGATCGAGCTGACAATTTGAATCTATAACCTCATGTTTTTCTTTATTTTATACTGCTTAATTAGGAGCAACCAACCAATGTCATTCTGGTTTTTAGTTTGAAGGTATCATAAACATGGTCACCCAGATCTATGCTTCTTACAAGTGTTTGATTAGAAGCATGTGACAGTGATACTTTATGCATCTCTGTTGTCACAGCCTGCCCTGGACTCTCTGTGTTCTCTTTACTACTGCAACTGGAGCTATTAGTGTATTTAACTCTAATCAAATTAGATAGCCAAATCTAGAAACCACAGAACCATTAAAAAAACACATCTTTAAGGTTCAGTTCACCCCACACTGTACCCCAGAAGTGCATTAATGTACATAGTTACCATTCAATAAAATTAAAAAAAAAAAAAAAAGGTTCAGTTCCTCTAGAACCGTGCCTGCTACCCCAATCTGTATCACTCAGGATTCTCCAGATAAACAGAACTGATAAAATGTTTATAAAGAGAGATTTATTTTAAGCAGTTAAGTCTCCGGGGAAGTCCGAAACCTCTAGAGTAGGTCAGCAAGCAGGAGAGCCAAGAGGAGCCAGTGCAGTCCTTGAAGTCGAAGGCAGTTTGCTGGAAGAAGGAATCCTTCTTATTTAAAGGAGGTCTTCTACCCAGACTTGCAACTGACTGGATCATGACCACCCACATTACAGAGGGCCTCCATCTTGCTTAAAGGCCACAAATTTCAATGTTAATCTTATTCCAAAACATTGTAAAAGAAATATCCAGGATAATGTTTGACCACATATTTGTTACTGTACTGCAGCAATTGACACATAAAATTGATCATGACAACCAATTAAAAATTTATAAAATAAGTATAATTGATACATAAGAGAAGACAGAAAATTAAATTACACTAGAACCTCCACAGTTGGCCACCTCCCTTCGTTGACTACCTCCTTATGTGGATCTAATTTTCATAGACTGGACGTACACCACATGTACATATCACTACAGTAGGTCTGGTTCCCTTATGTTGACCAATCTGTTTCAGTCCCTTGGGTGGTCAACATCCAGAGGTTGTACTGTTTATAAAATATTACACTGAAACAAGAAAAAGCAGAAAAAGACAGAAAAAATCAAAACAAAAAATCAGTGAATAGAAAACATTTATCAACATGATTGATTTTAACAAAATATATCATTAGTCACTTCAAATGTAAATGTTCTATATGCACCAACTTAAAGACAGTCAGAGTGCTGAAAAAACTAAGACCAAACTATGTACTGTCAGTAAGGACACTACTTTAAACATAAAGACTCAGCTAGGTTAAAAGTAAACAGATGGAGAAATATATACCATGTTAACACTAATCAAAAAATCAAGATCACTATATTAATTCCAGACAAAGGAAACTTTAGAGCACTATTACATAAAGAAGCAGGGGTCAGTTATCCAAAAGACACAGCAGCCCTTAATGTGCATGTGTCTAACAACAGAGCCGCAAAATACAGTCGGCTAAAACAGAACTGCAAGAAGTAGATGAATTCTCTGTCATACTTGGAAACCTCAACACTCTTCCACCAGAAATGGACAGATCTAGGAGGCAGAGAATTTGTAAGGACATGGCTGAACTCTCAGCACCGTCTGTCAACTGGATTTGAGAGATGAGTAGTTATCTCTGGTAGTCATTTTTAAATGACTTCATATAGCAACAGCACAATGTACATTAAGTTCACACGGAATATTCACCAAGATAGATCATGTCATGAGCCATAAAATGCACCTTAACAATTTTAAAAGAATAGAAATCAGGCAACATCTATTCTTAGAGCACAGTGGAATTAGATAATAATAAAATCTGTAAATGACAGTGATTTCCAATTGTTGGGCCTCTCTCTCTATTTTTTTGTCTTTTTCCTACAAGCCCAGTTTTCTCATATCATGTGAAACAGAAATGGTAAGAATGACTGCCTTTAACTGGTTTATAACTTTAAAAGAAACCATTTCTAATATTTTCCTATGTTGAATGATGCTTGCTGGGTTTGTTTTTTAATATATATACATTATTAGGCAATGGGAGTTCTCTTATATTATTAATTTATTAATAATTTTTATTGTGTTCTATTTTGTAAACTGCCTTTGCTATTTCCATTAAATTTAATTTCTCTTTACCACTTTAGTGTGATTAATTATTATATTTACAGATTTTCTAATCTTAAATTATTTCATATGTCTGGAGTAAACTCAAGTTGGTAATACCTTTTATAGGGACTATAGGATTTTCTTTATTAATAATTTTCTTGGGATTTTATGTTGATGAGAAAAATAGACATGCATTTGTCTTTTTGTAATTGATTGATTTCAGTTTGGGGTTTATCCTGGTTTTGTAGAATAACTCAAGGTGCAGTCTTTCTTTTTATAGCTACTTAAAAAGTGGGTATTAAATGGGATAACCTGTTTTTCCAGCATCTGGTAGCATTTGTCAAACAATTTGGTGTTTTCTTTGTGAGAATATTTTAAATATTTTTCAAATACATCTCAGTTATAGAAATATTCATAGCTTTTAATTTTTTCTTGAAAACTGTATTTTCTAAGAAAGTTTACATCTTAAGTTTTCATGTTTAATAGTATATGGTTTTGCTAACATTTTCTTATAGTTTGTTTACTTTCTTCTACTCATCTCTTATGCCCCTTCCCACATTGGTAATGTTCATAACTACAACTTTTCTTTTGTTTTTGATAGTTTGTCCAAATGCTTGCCTGTTTTGTTAGATTTTGAAACATCTTTTGGCTTCATTGATTTGCTCTTTTTGTCTTTGCTTTTCCTCTGCCCTTGCTTCTTACTCTTGTTTTTATTACCTCTTTTCTTTTATGTTCTTTGAATTGGCTCTAATTTCTTTAGGAGATCACGGGGCTGCTTTTGACATGTTCTCTTATCTAATGTAGGTATTTTAGGCATGTGTTTCCTCTGGACATCAGTTCTTGCTTGCTTTCATGATTATCAATGGTGTTATCTAGGGAGTTTTGATTTCAAGGTAGTTTTAAATTCTGGCACAGTTTTTAATTTCAGTATTAAAATTCTTCTTTAACCTAGAAATGTTTTTCTGTGAGCTTTTTAGATTTCCATAAATTTGGGAATTTGAATAGACTTTAATAAATTTTAAATTTATGCAAAATATGATCATAAGATATTATTCCTATAGCATCTATTCCTTTAATCTCAGAGGTTCTTTTATAATTTAACATATGATCAATTTTTAAAATACTCCACACATTCTTGAGAGGAAATAATTTTTTTAACTGCTCTACCTGTTAAGTTTTTAGTTTTGAAGTTCCAGTCTTCTAAATCTATACTTGATTTTCTTTTGTCTGTTTTACTATCAACAGTGAAAAAAGGGTAAAAACTTCTTCCTATAATTATCTTAATTTCCATTTAAAATAGTTTGAATGTTTAGAATTGCTAAATGCACCTGGTTAATTTACCTTGCTATTATTTTGTAGTGATTTTTTTGTATCTCTAAGAACATACTATTTGTCTTAAAGATCTAATTTTGTCTGATATGAACAACTACTAGCTTTATTTTCGATAGTTTTTGTTTGATATATCTGTTGAAACAAAATACACATTTTTAGTAATCAAGTCTATCTCTTAGTTGGAAATTTTTAATATCTATTTAAATCAAGTTTCTCAATATTAGCACTTGGATGGGATATTGACAATTTGGATGGGACAATTCTTTGGGTGGACAGTTGTCCTGTGTGTTATAGGCTGTTTATCAGTATCCCTAGCCTCAGGTCAGGAGATACCAACAACCTCCAATTCTGACAACCAAAAATGCCTTCTGACATTGCCAGATGTCCTGCAGAGGGCAGAATTGTCTCAGGTTGAGAATCACTAATTTCACATTTTATGGTGAAATCTTAAAATGTTGACAGTTAAATCTTCTTATACCACTATTTCCATTTATTGTAGTGTTTTTAAAAAATCTCTATATTTCATTACTTTTTTTACTAGATAATTTCTTTTTGATACCCTCCTCTGTTTAATCCTCTATCGTATTTATTCCTTTTTACTTCTTCAACATTTCTAAGATTTTTTAGCTTTCTTTCGTTCTTTTTTTTTTTTTTTGCATTAACCCATCCGTTTGTTTCTGACACTTGCATTTGGGAATCCATATTTCTGCTCTGTTAGGGTCAGGACATCACTCTGGTGGTTTCTTGATTATCAGTGACTTTGATTTCACTGTCACTGCTAAAGAGAATGAAATGATAGTGCAGAGGGATTCACGGTCTTGGTCCAAGGCTAACAATGGTTCTTTTTTTCTTTTTTTTTTTACTATCATGGGGTACAGTGTACTGTTTCTATATACAATTTGAAATACTTTCATTCAACTGGATAACATAGCCTTTATGTCTTTTTCTTAGTTATTGTGTTAAGACATTTATATTTTATACTTAGAGAGATTCACATGTACCCTTATAGGATGAACCATAAGCGTGATCCCACCAATCACCATCCCTCCCCCCACCATTTCCCTCCCCTCTCCTCCCTGTCTCTCCCCATATTCCTGGGCTAAAATTGGGTTATAGCTTTATATAGGTTATAGTTTTATAGTAGGGCTGAGTACATTGGATACTTTTTCTTCCATTCTTGAGATACTTTACTAAGAAGAATGTTTTCCAGCTCCATCCATGTAAACATGAAGGAGGTAAAGTCTCCATCTTTCTTAATGGCTGCATAGTATTCCATGGTGTACATATACCACAATTTATTGATCCATTCGTGGGTTGATGGGCACTTGGGCTTCTTCCATGACCTAGCAATTGTGAATTGGGCTGCAGTGAACATTCTGATACAAATATCTTTATTGTAGTGTGATTTTTGGACTTCTGGATATATACCTAATAGGAGTTCTTACTTCAAAATGTTTTTAATGTGTTTCTTTTGTACGTATAACCTCCTGTATATTCAATTCCTGAGAATATTTTATGGTTTCCTCACTTTTAAAGGCAGTTTTGCTGGGTATAAAAACTCTAGTTTCTAAATGATTCATGACTGTACCTGCTTCCAGTTTCACTCCTTAAAAATGTGATGTTAACTGGGCACTTGTTTCTTTATCAGTGATTTATTCTTTCTCTCTTGATACTTTGATATTTTAAGATTTTTACCATAAGTCATCTAGCAATATTTTTGAGTCTATATCCTTTTTTACATGCTATGTGGCTTTTTAATATAAAGTCATTTTTAATTCTAAAAAAAATTATCTTATTTCTTTAAATATTTCCTAGGACTTCATTTATCCTTGTGTGCCATATCTGCTTCTGTCCTTCACTTCTTTCAATTGTTCTTTCATATTTTCTAATCTTTACTCTTTTTAATTATCCCATCCAAATTGTCAGTAGTACCAATATTGAGCAACTTTTACTTAAACAAATGTTAATAATTCCTTCTAAGAGAGTCACTTATTTTCCCCCTTTATTAAATTGTCTTTTAGCTGTATCCATTATCCATTCTATTATTAAATAGTTGTTACATATATTTTGTTTTTTATTATAATTATTAGATATTTCATACTGCTATGGTTTTAATATGTCCTTTACAAAATCCAGGTGTTTAAAATTAATGTGATGATGATATTAAGAGCTATAGGCCTATAAGGCATGATTGGGTCACAAAGGCTCATCTATAATGCATATTTCAAATTCGATAGAGGAGAGGATTTTACATGCTAATTACAAAGGAACGATAAAGTTTGAAGTGATGAATATGCTAATTATCTTGATTTGATCATCACACAATGGGTACATATATCAAGACATCACAGTGCCCCCCATAGGTGTGTACAGTACAGGTGTGTACTGAAAACAAAGAAAAAAGTCAGCTTCTCAATGAGGTCTTCATTAGCTAGCTTCTAAGAAAGAAAGACAGACAAACAGGGAAAGGGGGGGAGGGGAAAAAAGAAAGAAAGAAAGAGAGGAGGAAGGGAGGAAATAAAGAGAAGAAGGAAGGAAGGAAAGAAGGAAGAAAAATACTAAGCAATAATACTCAACACTTTGCATTTCCCTTTTTTTTTTTTTTGGACTGGGGCTGAGTTTGAACCCACCACCTCCAGTATATGGGGCCAGCGCCCTACTCCTTTGAGCCACAGGCGCTGCCCCATTTCTTTTATTTTTCTCTCTATCACAATTCCTGTCTAACACCCTATATAATCACATCAATCTTTTTTCTTGTCTTTTTCTACAAGACCAGTAATTTTTGTGTTTTTTGTGTTTTTCTCACTGCTGTGTGTCCTTCTAGGACATAAAAAGTAGATAAATGATACAGTTGAATGTAAGACAGAGATGTGAGTCAAAACCATTTCTAAGGTTTGGGGAGGTAGCTGGACCTGGGGTCAGGGCTTTGGGTGATGCCCCTGCTCCTTGGAGAGGATGCTCAGTGGGCTGAAGGAGGTATGGGCTCATTGCTCAGACACGAGCTGGGCAGGAGCATCAAAAAGGCAGCATATTTTTTGGAATGAAAAGAAATACAATTATATTCACTATAGGAATTGTTGAGCTTGCAATGGTGTAGAAATAAATTAAGAACATTATCTATAATCAAATAACCAGGGTTAATATTTTGGTGTATTTCCTTTTTGTTTTTGTGTAATCATGTGTGCACACAATATAATTGAATTCATTTTCCTTTTAGCCTATAATTATCTTTCCATATTAATTCTTTTCTAAAAACATTTTAATAGTTGCATTTCAATTTAAAGTACCCTTGTATTTTACTCTCTGTGCACATCTCAGATGAGGCCTGTAAATTTGTTTCTACAGTGGGATGTCTGGTTCGGAAATTTAGTTAGATCAAAAATGTCCTGCTGGACAGGCTGCCTTTCCCACAGTAGAAAACATGGAATCCACTATGATACTCCCATCAACACTGGTGATGGCTATTTTTTGTAAAGTATGTCATTTTGATAGCTGAATCTCAGGAAGCTGTTGTCATAGCATCTGCATTGGGTTGACTTCCAGGAAGTCGAGTACCCTCATGTGTTCATTTCTGTGTGTGAAATGTCATTTTGGCACTTGTGACTTTAGGGGATGGTGGAAGAAAGGCTGAGAGGACATAAGTTGGCTGAAAGAGATGGCAGAGGGTAAGACGGAGCCCAAAGAATCTAGCTGGGAGGCCAAGGAAGGAGATGGAGGAAGTGGAGAGGCAGGAGGAGAATGGGTAGGTGTGCAACTGCAAGGTATTTACTGAAGGTAGCAGGAGAGCATTTAGAAGGAAAAAGAGATCAAAGGTATTGTATTACAGTTCTCTAGAGGAAAGAAACATTAAGTTATATCTATCCATCTATAGTCTGGATTTATTATGAAAAGTTGGCTCACATAGTTAAGGAGGCTGAGAAGTTCTGGCATCTGCAATTTGCAAGCTGGAGAACTAGGAAACCTGCTGGTATAATTCAGTTTGGGGCCAAAAGACCCAAGAATTTTTTTTTTGTTTTTGTTTTTTTTTTGCAGTTTTTGGCAAGGGCTGGGTTTGAACCCACCATCTCCGGTATATGGGGCTGGTTCCCTACTCCTTGAGCCACAGGTGCTGCCAAGACCCAAGAATTGGAGTGGCTGATGGTGTGTCCCAATTTGAGGGCCAGAGAGGATGACATGGAAAAAAGGCACAATATCCTTCTTCCTCTGCCTTTTTTTTTCTTTTCATACCCTCAACCCATTAGATGATGTCCAACCACATCCACGTCAGGGAGGGAAATCTACTTTATTGAGCCTACTGGTTCAGATACTGATCTCATCTGGAAACATTCTCATAAACACATCCAGAAATAATTTTTCATCTGGGCATCCTGTGGCCCAGTCAAGTTGACACAGAGAATTACCCATTGAAAGGTGTGGAAAGTTCACAGGTTAGAGGTTAAGGACGAGGAAAGGTGTATGAGTTGGTATTTTCCAGGAAGGCAAACCAATGGGTTTATAAAGGAAGCATCATTGTACAACTCATGGCCCTTCAGCAGTTCCCAAGATCCTTCCAAGCCTTGCCCCTAGATTTCCAGACACACGATCTGGCTGCCTCCATGCTCCAGGACCCTGCCCCACACTCCATGGCCTCTTGGCAGTTGCTTCCTGCAAAGAGCTACCTCTCTCCATTATCTTTCTCCATCCTGGAGGCTTTATAGGAGCTGCACCACACAGGTGTCTGCCCTCCCATTTCTCCTGGTTCTCAGACCATCAGCCTTACTGCTCATCACACACAACACTCTATGATGAGGGCACCATTTTATAATAGATGTTTCATCAACACATCACACACAACTTTAAATAGGAAATACAGGCAGTCCCCAGGTTATAAACAAGATAGGTTCTGTAGATTTATTCTTAAGTTGAATTTGTATGTACATCTGACAAGGCACATTCATCTACTATCTATAATAGCTTCCATAAGTGCTAGTTCTACCTGAGTTGGATGTTTGTAACTCGGGAATTTCTGCCTGTAATTCCTTTACACACAGCTTAACTTTTGATACCTTGAAGCCACAGGCTCTGACAAGAGACCATTGTTCCAATGCTGTAGAGAGGTCTGGCAGGGTCTTCTTCCTCCTGCCTTTGTCCACGTCCCTTCTCCCAGCAGAGTGCAGAGGGGCCTGGGGTAGAAGGGGATGGGCACAGGACTGTGTGTTCTGACCCTTGCTGATTGGTCATGGATGGTTCCTCAGAGTAGTGGTAGCTGGGACAGTGTGGTATACAACCCCCAAAAGATGAGGACCAGATGGTCACAGAGATGCATTTACTGAGTTGCTCAAACCTGTCCCCCCCTACCATCCTCCACCATGGGAATCGGGCCCACAGTGTAACCTCCTAAAGCTGGCCCATCTTGCAGATGTAACTCAGTGCCTTCCCAGGATGCAACCCAAGGCTGTGGGAATTTTTGCTAGTGTTCTTCCAGTGTTTCTTTGCTAGACATAGAAGCAGGGAACTATGTTAGTATTGATGAAATTTTCTACGATAGCTGGAATATTTTGCCCTTTCAGGGTTATTTCATTAGTGACACAAAACCCAGAGGCTGTCATAATAAGGGGAAAGATTTTTTTTTTATGGTAAAAACTTTATTAACTATTTATAAATACATTGCAAGACAAACTTTTCAAAAATACTTTTTTTTTTCAAAAACTTAAAAAAATAAAGAAAAGCTAATAGGTAGGCAGAATGTCTTGAGACCCCTTGGTGTTCTCAAGGAGAGCTCTGTGAAGTGGGTGTCCACATGGAGGGCCACAGCGGGACAAGGCAGAGTCCTCCCATGCCTGACTTCTCCAGACCTCCTCGGGTTTGGCTTCTGGGAGAGCGGCCCAGCCCCCTGGGCACCAGCTCCTTTCTTCGGTTGCAGCCACAGTTATCTCATCTAGCATCTCTAAGATTTCATCTAGGAATATCTAGTATAGATCCTATTATATTTGGGCTATGTTGTATACAATGTTAACAATGAATTAAGAACATATCTTCTCTGCATATATGTGTGAATTATAAAGAAAAGTATGAGAATGACTCCAAGTTCGACAAACACAGGTGACTCCCTATGTGTTCCCCCTATTCTCAATGGGCTCTCCAACAAGCCATTCAACTTTCCTGTTTAGATATTATTGTTTACACTGTGCCAAGGAGGAGAAAAGGTGAGAGATGAAAATAAATCTTTGTCTTTAGAAAGCTTATCCTCAAAAATGAACTTTGTCATGAGTGGTTGAACTACAAAACACTATTTTCTGCAGTCATCTGAAGAATCGTGCCATTATTTATAATGCTTCTGAACACGAAGGCTGACTCTCACTGTCCCCCCATCCCTCTTCCCTCTGGAACCACAGCAAAGGCCATCATGGGTCTTTCACAGGGCCATGTCTTTGGGAAGCTTCCTGATAAAGGAGGGTCAGAAATACCTGCCTTTATAGGTTCCCAGAGGGCCCTAAAACATTCTTGGTCATTTTTTTTTTCTTTTAATAAGACTCTGCCTTATTTAACAGTTCCTAAGCAGTACAGGTCACTGGAAGATATGAATGATCTTCTTGGTCGAGGGACGCAGGCTCTTGCCTCAAAGATGGCACCATAGAAGGCTGTGAGCTCCAGGAAGGGGTATCAGGATGGTCAGAGTTTAGGGGTTTCCTATTCTTGTTAAGACCTGTGTTCACTTTACAGAGAGCAGGGCTAAAGCATGGACTCTATGTTGGCACATGGCCACCTAGGTCATGAAGTCGGGGTCCACTGCCCGGCGAACATGTGGTGAGAGTCCCACAAGGGGATGACGTCCAGGTGCAGTGCTGGAATTTACCAGTATTTTTATAGGAAGCAACAAGAGAATTCAAACTGCTTTTCACTGATTACAGGAAACTGGAAAGAAAGATGCTCAAGTTTACCATTTAAAGGAACCACAGGCGTTTCAAAAACCTCTTTCTAAACTTTGGTTTAAAAATAAAAATTCAGTTCACCACAAAAAGAAATATAAATCGAGGCTGTAGCCAGCTGCTGATCATGTCCTCGGCAGTCTTTTGTGCAAAATAAGGCGCATTTGAGCTCCACATTAACTAAAACAAAAAGAGAAAGAAATATATTGAAATTATCCCTCCAAAAATCCAAAGGGCTCAGATCCTTCCCTGAGATACTCAGGCACAGTCCCCAGGTAAATGGGCTTTGGCCTGTAGGTGGTGGCTGGGATCTCAACCTATACTTTGTAACAAAGCAAAGAACACTATAAGATTCTCACCATATTCGCTATCAAAAAGAGTTATCCTAAAATTGGAATTATTCTAACTTGCAAGGAAAATAAAAACTTTATGGCTAAAAATAAACATTTCTTCTACTTAACTAAATTTGTGTTGAGAAGATGAATTATATTCATTCTTTGCTGCCCCTCCCCAAACTCCTTGATTTATTAAAGGAAAAAAGAATACTGAATGTGGTAATAATCTCCAAAATGATAGTTTAAAATTCTATTTTTTGTATTAAATTTAAATAAACTTTTATTAAAATTAGCCACAGACCAGCAGATTAATCATAATATATTTTACAGAAAAAAACCAACCAGCCACATCTTCTGACTAATGCTCTCTCCACTGAGCAGCAATTTCATTTGTCTCCTATCCACATCTTTAAGAAACATGTGTCCCTAAGAAGTTCTTGTGGACTGAACAGCTTCCCTGGGAAGATAAATGAACCATCTGAGTTACGTGGGAAAAGCTTAACTTTGAAAATCGTTTGGCGAGTGTATCGTAAGCTCAGGTCTTATAAGTGCTTTGAAATAAAGCAGAGTGTCTCTCTGCTGGTCCAGCCTCTTCCCTGCATCTGCTGGGTTGGGTTGGTGGGGACTCCCTCGCCCTACATCCTTCTGAAGAGTCTGTCCTGTTTGCTTTTCTCTCTCTGGGCCTGGAATGCAGCTCCTGGGTCAGCAAGGGTGGGAAAGGGCCAGTGGCCACATCCAGCCTCCAAGTAATCCTCAGTCTATGGAGCCCCCAAGGCTAGTGACACTGAGGCCCTGGATCCCGACACAGTCCCCTGTGGAGGGCTTACGTCACACAGCCGGCGTCTATTTGCTCTGCATGCTGTAGCAGTGCACGTCCTCCTTCCCCTTGGCATCGTAGCCCGGGAGCGGCTGTCCGTACTTATCCACACACCAGCAGAAGCCCCGCTTTCTGCCTTTGGAAGGGCGGCACTGTGGGACAGAAAACAGAAGACCCAGAAGTGAAAAAACATCCCCTGGCCCAGGGGCAGTTTGGGCACCGGGGAAGATGGCAACATGGTTTTCCCAGAAATTACAGCCAAGGCTACTTGAGAGCCACACGTGGGCCTAGGCAGCAGCGTGGGTGTCTGTATGCACATGTGTGCAGGTGTTTACTTTTCTAAGCTGGGGTGGGGCAGTTTTATGCCCCTAAAAGTCTAAGGTGGATAGCAGACCCTACAGACCCTGGTGAGCCTCAGGCTTATCTGCCAAATGAGGAAATGAGAATATTCTGTCTGCCCTGGGACTCGTGGCACCGTGTCAGGGTGAATCTGTTGCATGTATGGTAGAAAATGCTGGTATGATTAAGAGGCCAAAGAGAACAACAGCTATAGAAGAAGACTCAGGCTCTGGGACGGGTGATGCCCACTGCAAAACCGGGAACAGGGTCACCCGGGGGCCAGCATTTATTACTTAGGTCTTCTAAGACTAAGTCTATAGAACCTTGGTATAAATTTGTCAATTTTACAGCCAACGGAAATGCTGCCACCATAATGCACACTCTACAGAGGCATATGGATTATGGCTTAATGTAACTACAGCTGCTAGTCACTATCAAGAAGGCCTCAGTGTGAAAAGGGATCAATATACGATTGCAGGTAAGCTTTTACATCTCACTTCTCAGAAATGTGCTACAATAGTTATCTGAAGCGCCATTCCACGATGCAGCACTAACAGAAGTGTGGGGGTGTCCTCCCGTGGTTCATAATGAACTCCCTGGATGGCATTGCATGTGTTCTGTGGCTGAGCTGCTGAAAGGGCGGGAGAGGGGACGGGTGGTACAAGGGCACTGGGGTTGAGAATTGGGCCCATCTAGCATCACTTTGACTTGGAGCAACAAGTCAAAGTCGCCCCTGAGACTAGCACCAAGTCCCAGCCCTGGTGCCATGTGGGCTCAGAGTCAGAGGTCAGAGGCTAATTTCTCCTGGTGTTACTGGACAGTGGGAGAGAAAGAAACACTTGACCTCACTCACCTGCTTTTTCTTATAAAATCCCTTCTTGTCGCAGTTGGGGATGTGAACGCCCCTGGGACTCAGCACATTGAGGAACTTGAGCTGATTCAGTGTGTCCTCCATTTCTCTGCGGCAAGGACCCTAGGGATTAGGAAGTTGGGGGAACAACAGAGTTAGGGTTCTCTGGAATGCACGTTTTCAAAAATCTCACAGGGCCACACAGCTATCATAAGCGGGACCTGAAATACACATGTTCCTCAAATGTCTTTTGCCTGATTTAGCAGGAAAATCCCACGTGGATGCCATCTCCTGCTCCTGTCCTCCTTAGGTCCTTCCCATGGTGATGCACAGAAGCTGGCACAGGGCCAACAGTAGGTCAATCTATAACTCTCTCTAAGAGAATATTTTACTTTATCTGCTGAGATCTTTCTGATACCCCATATGCTTTTACAAGTGGTATTTCAGCTTGGTCCTCCTGAGATTATCTGAGATAGGAAAGGGTCAATATTCTTTATGTAAGGAGGGAAAGGAAAGATTTGAGGCAGAGAGGGGATATGGGACCACTGGGGCTTGTTGTGTAAAGAGTGTCCTTCAGAGGCTCTGAGTACCCAGGCGTGGTGGGTCCCACCCTCCTCTTTTGGCAAAAGGAAAGTCTCTCACATATTCTGTCTCCCGCTTAGACTCAGAGGAGAAGTTCTGGGTGTCTGTGCTCTGAGACTCGTAGTCGACCTTGTAGCGCTGGCTGTCTTTGGCATGCCCTTTCTTGATGACATCCATCTTGGCATGGATGGGGTGGAACTTAGAATCAGACACGCGGTGTGTGCTGGGGATGGCCTGGCTCTCCACACTGCTAGCACTGCGGTCTTCCTCTGACTCACTGGCGTTTCCTTGAAAAGTACAAGGCAGGCAAAGACATGAAGAGTTATTGACATCTAACAACAGCCTTTCCCCAAATCTCAATACTGCAATCAAGTCACATCGACATGGCATAGTCACCTTGATGAAGTTAGCCCATAATGCTCCCTGTACTTGGCAGCTCCTATATCTCCAGAGCTCATCTGTTTAAAATCAATCTGACATGTGCTTTCCCTAAGTAGCTGCAAATGAAGAAGGCAGAAAAATGCTCACCAAGTTCCCCTCTATAGGTGGTTTACCCCACACTGGCGGGGGTGGACCTGAGCCAGAGAGATGTTGGCTCAGAAATCTTGCAGGAGACTTCAAATGTGATCTTCCCACCTGTGGGAGCAGTGACAGCCCCGGGAAATTGGAAAAAATGCACATCTTCCCCACCAACATGGAGTAGCCATGGCAGTATGGGTTTTAATAAGCACTCCTGGGAATTCCAGCATTTGCTCATGGTTGGCCAGCGTGGCCCTCTATGCTACCAGGGGTAAAGGCTGCCTGTGAGCTTGGTGTCAGATGGGGAATCTGAATTCCAATCTGCAGTGGGTGTGCTGGTGGCTTGTCTTTGAGGTCTCTTGAGGTCTCTAAAACTCAAGGTCCACAAAGATCTTATGCATCCTGGGGGACCCCTCCTGGGCAAGTCCTCCTCACCCCCGGTCAGCACAGGAGTGCTGAACTTCCACTCAGCTTCACTTCCGCTCAGGCTTCTAAGTGCCAAAGCACTTTCATTCCCTGGGTGGGGGTGGGGAGAAGGAAGCCCCTTCCAGCAGATCCTCGTTTATAATCAAAAGTGCTATGTGCAGACAGCCTGATCCTTGAAATGGAGTTTAGTTGGGATTTTAAGTATATGACTAAATTTGTGACTTGATGTATGGCCAGGATTCTCACTCCACTTCTTTTCGGAGATGGATGAGGGACCCCTATAGGAATCAAAGGCTACATTTATGGAAGATGTTCCTGGTGCACTCAGACCTCCCAGTGACTTTGGCTTAAGTCTGAAAGTGACTGTCAAGGGATTCCTTTACTCCGAAAGGCAGAGTCTTAATGTCTACCTTAGCAGAGATGTTACATCATCCTTCTGGTCCTAAACCTATTCTAGAAAGATACCAGAGGGTTGAAATTATTTGGTGCAAATGCTTTCCTCTGTCCTGGAAGTGCACACTGGAAGGGTCACTCACCCAGCCTCAGGAAATCCCTCTCCTCTTTGGGTCTCAGTTTCTTCACCTGCCAAAGAGCCCACTGAGGTCAAGGTGCAACGTTTCCTAAGGGGTTTTGTGCCTTGGGGAGTGCAAATTCCCAGGGTCTATCCCAGAGCCTGGCAAAGTATGCCCCTAATTGACAGAATTTGGTTTCAATTTCCTTTAATCTTAGTCTTTTCCTTTTCTTTTTCAAAGAAACCTGAGTAATTTCTTAAACTTGCTTGGTTTCTTCTTAATGCCTGGACTGCAGACTAGGGCATGAAGAAAACACAGTTCTATTTAAGGAACAGATAACTATGACTTTTTAGGATCATAAAAATTTTCCTATTTTTCTCAAATGAATTTTAGAAGTCACTTAGATTGTTTTGTAATTTTATAATAACTCACATCAACCCATACTACTGAACTACTATGGTGGTTATCATGATGATTATCAAAATATTATGAATATTTTCCAAGATCACCTTTTGAACACCCCAAAACGTACTAGAACAAAAGACACACTTAGCAAACAATGTAACTTTGCCTGGAGAGACAAATGCCTCCAGTGATTTTAACAATCAAATGGAGTCAGTGCATGTTTCAGGCGATTAGAATCTTCCCTTTCTATTAATCTGGTGTTTCTCAGAATGAAGTCAGCCTTGCCTAGGAAGGAAGTAAGTTCACCAGGGTTGGAACTCTGCAGCTATGTAAGTTATCCAGGACTGTCCATCCTGCCAGGCTTGGACGGGGGCTGGCTCAGTGCTATCTGTCCAACATGATGGCTGGAGCCAGGGGGACTAGAGTCGGAAGAATTTTCCCAGCCTTCAGCTGTGCAGGGCAGGGACTTTTCTTGTGTAACTAAGTGAGGCCGGCTAAGCATTCCTGAAAGAGGAACAGCTGCCCAATCCATGGGAACTTCTTTTTTAAGGGAACAACCCGATGCCTTACCAGAGCTGCACCTGCCTGACGGTGGCTGAGCCAAAAGAGGTGACTCTGCCAAATGTTTGCATTTGTCTTCTTCTGGGGCTTCTTTTTTACTGCTCCTCACTCCTCCCATTTCAGATTAAGAGAGAAAATAGTCCCAGAACTGATTCCAACTCATATTCCTGTAATTGAAATCCACTCAGTCCACGCTCTCTGAATCCCCAGGCACCTGGGCATTTGTTTGGGATCTGAAGAGGTGCAGGGTGATGTAAATGGGACGGTAGGAAAGTGGCCACACGGGGTTTAAACCTACAGTTTATTTCTGCCTCTAGGTGACCTTGAAAATTTGCTTCTTTCTGAATTTCAGGTTTTTTAAGTGCAAAAGATACCAAACCCCAAATCCACCTTGTTGGAGCCACACCAGGACATGAGATTGCTTTGCGAATCAAAGGTTGTGCAAATGTTAGCATTTCTAAAGACAAGGTCCTTGCCCACCTTCCCAGGTCCAAATCCGCCCCTTGGTCGCTGTGCTGCGTCCCCAATACCCACACCAAGCACCCTTGGGATTGACGCGCGCCCTTAGTTCGCGGGAGTCCAAAGTCACGTTCCATAAAATCAGACTATACAGTTCACATTTCATACCCGCGTAGGGCAGGAGAATCTCCCGTGTTCAGGATCTTTTCACTGACAGCTAACCTGGATACCGCTTTCTCGCCAGTCCCTGAAACCTTTAACCGATTGCCACTGAAAAAGCTTTGCAGATCACAAAGTAGTCTCTCTACTTAGGGTTCCTCTGGCAAGCGTCTACACCTTTTGGGCCTCAGGTTCCCCACGTACAACCCTCGGGCCGAGAAAAAAATAGTTTCACACCAACAGCACCCCCAGCGACCCCCAGCCGTTCGCGTCAGCGCCGGGAGCAGTGCGCAGGGCACCTGGCGCGGGCGGCTCACCTGGCGCGGGGGGCGATTGCAGCAGGTAGGAGCGCAGGTGGTCCGTGGCACTGGCGTTGGTGCAGAGCCCGCGGCCGTCCAGTAGCGCCTGCAGCGGGCGCGGGTCGCCGTGCGGCGGCTGGCAGCGGAGGCCAGCGCCGCAGCGCTCGGTGTAGACGCCGCACGACTGGCCCTCTCGCAGCGCGCACGTTAGGCAACAGCCGCAGCCCGGCTCGCGCACCAGCTCGGCGCACGCGGGCGCAGCGGGCGGAGGCACGCACTGGGCCAGCGCACGCGCGTCGCACGGCTCGCAGCGCACCACCGGTCCGGCTCCCGCCGCGCCCGCGCCAGCCCGAGCCACGGGCGGCTCGCGAAGCAGTACCAGCACGGTCAACGCCGCGGCCCAGAGCATGAGGCGTGCTCGTTGCATGGCGCCGTCAGGGGGGCCAGCTGCTCAGTCGGCTGGGATGCGCAGGAATAGGGCCACGGCACTCGGCGCGAGGTTGCGGGATCCAGGCAGGCAGCGGGTCCTTATTGTCTCGCTGCGCGCTCGCATCTGGGCGGCCCGGGTGCGCCGGCCGCTATATAGAGCCGCAGCGGCCGAGGACACGCCCCGGAACGGCGCGCCCAGGAGGGGGGCGGGGTGGGTCGGCGCAGGCCCCGCTGCGGGGGCCCGCGCCTTGCCCTCTAGCTTGCCGCGGGTCTGGGCACCTGCTCCCGTGCGCACGCTCAGCGCCCGGGCCACCCTGCAATCCCTGGGAATAACAGCCCGCTCGGCCACTGTGGGCCCCAAACCTCCTCAGCGTCGCCGACACCCCAGTTACTCCAGGCCAACTAAGCTCCCCGGACCTCCTCGGCACCTCCGCCCTTACCCCTCCGCGCCCCCGGCGAGGTCGCCCTAGGGCAAGCTCCTGTCAGGATAACTGGCAAGAAGCTCCTCATTCTTGTGCACTTTGCAAAAGTTTCTAAAGTTTAATTCGTAGGGTAGAGAAAGTCTTGAACATTTCTGAATGAGAATACCTGATGGCCACTGAAGTCTTAGGAAGTCGAGGTGCTGTTGGGGGAGGGTGTTAATTTACAGCCACTGGCCTTTAGCACCCCCAGGGAACCGCAAATACTCATCTGCAAATAGGCACGGAGTCCTGGTCCCCGTTCACGCTTGCTTCGCAAAGCGGTGAAGACGCTCCCAGCTACTCTGCCGCAACCTCCAGTTTAGCGCGGGCTCACAGTGTATATATTACTTTAAACCGCAGCTGTGCTGCTTGTTTCAGGTATTCTCCTTGATCATGTCTTCAAATTGTTTACATCCACAAGAAAAGAATAATAAAGAGAATGAAGCCGGCACTGCTGAGGCATATTAATAACAAAATGATACTGACTTTGGTAATTTTCACTACCACTGTTTTGAAGGAGACTTAGGATCCCTGTACTAAATTCTCTCCGATGCACGGTAGTAGAGACTGGGATTCTCACTTCTCTGCTGGATAGAAAGGCATTGAGGTAGAGCTAAAGTCCAGCTGTGCCCTTGAGGTCGCTGTCGGCCTTCTCCCGTGGTACTCCGGTCTCTTCAACTTTCTCTGCGCGCTCCTTCCCTGCGGTGACCAACAGAGGACGCTGGTGGTCCAGGATTGGAGGTCGAATCAACTATTTCAAGGCTTTTTTTTTTTCCCCACAAAGGGTTTGTGGGCTAGCGGTGGGAACCGCTGAAATGCCGGCGAGAAGAGACTTTCCTGGACGTTGTTGAACTTGAATACTTGCTTTAGGAGGGGATAGGTGTTTTGGAGGGGCCCTTTGCAGTTTGTGGTAGGAACAGCAAATCAGAATCTCCACTGCGCCCCTTCCCACGCAGCCTTGGGTGAAGTTAGCCTTTATCCACCGTCTCCCTCTCGCCCAATTTTCCACTGCTCCCGTCCAGCACGCAGCCTAGAGTGAAGTTAGCCTTTATCCACCGTCTCCCTCTCACCCAATTATCTCTGTTTTGCTCTCTCCTTTCCTCTCCATATAAACACACGCGCGCACATGTTCATCTCCCTTTTATAAATATATATCCTCCTCTTAGAATGAGAGGAACAATTTAGTTCCAGCTTTATTCTTGTAGTAGATAAAATAAAATTAAAAAAAAAATAATCGGGCCTCTATAAGGGGAAAAAGACCGAAGATAAGAAGAGTGGACGGCACCTGGGCCAAAGTCCAGCGTCTTCATTTTCTTATTAGCACTCAGGCCTGCCCTCAGTAACCCTGAGGTGAGTGTTGCTGGCTGTCTCCGTTCTCCTGTATCACTTCCTTGTAGCCCTAGAGTTTCTGTGTAAACAGCCAAGAACAGGGTCTCTGATTTCACTGGAAAATTGAAGGAAACAAAACGGATCCCTCAGGCTTACATTAGTTCTTGAGACCTTGACTCTGAAATTAGAGCAGGTTTCTGTCTCAAAAATGATTTTTAAGATCGTGGGTCTGCCATTCTGGTTGGTACTATGTTACACCTGAAGCCGGGACTGATGACGGTGTAGCAGTTTTTACCCAGTTTTATCATCTTTTTTTATGATCATCTGAGGAAGCTCAGAAATAATTTATTTTTGGAAGATTACTTTTTTTTTTTTTTTGAGACAGAGCCTCAAGCTATCCCCCTGGGTAGAGTGCCATGGCATCACAGCTCATAGCAACCTCCAACTCCTGGGCTCAAGCGAGTCTCCTGCCTCCGCCTCCCAAGTAGCTGGGACCACAG
>CAUYQV010027513.1:0-14902 GCA_963574575.1 Galagoides demidoff | reverse complement strand
GATGATAGATAGATAGATAGATACAGAGATAGATACATATAGAGATAGATAGATAGGAGGGAGAGATAGATAGATAGATGAGATAGATAGATAGATGAGATAGATAGATAGATATAGAGATAGAGAGATAGATATAGAGATAGATAGACAGATGATAGATAGATAGATAGAGAGAGAGAGAGGATGGATAGATAGATAGGAGAGAGAGAGAGAGAGAGATAGATAGATAGATAGATAGATAGATAGATAGATAGATGAGAGATATAGAGATAGATAGATAGATAGATAGATAGATAGATAGGAGAGATAAATAGATAGACAGATGATAAATAGATAGATACATAGATAGATAGATAGATACATAGATAGAAGATAGATAGATAGATAGATAGATAGATAGATAGATAGATAGGAGGAAGAGATAGATAGAGAGAGAGAGAGAGAGAGAGAGAGAGAGAGAGATAGATAGATAGATAGATAGATAGATAGATAGATAGATAGATAGATAGATGATAGATAGATAGATAGGAGAGATAGATAGATAGAGAGATAGAGAGATTGATAGATTGATTGATAGATAGATAGATACAGAGATAGAGAGATACATATAGAGATAGATGATAGATAGATAGATAGATACAGAGATAGATACATATAGAGATAGATAGATAGGAGGGAGAGATAGATAGATAGATGAGGTAGAGAGATAGATATAGAGATAGATAAGAGATAGATAGATAGGAGAGATAGATAGATAGATAGATAGATAGATAGATAGATAGATAGATAGATAGATAGATGATGGATGGAGACAGAGACAATGTGCAAAATGCAGCTTTTCTTTTTCTCCTATTACAATTCAAATATCACCTTACCATATTAAGCTCCATCTTTCTGCTTTGGGGAATTTAGCCCTGACTTATTTCTCTTAGCATTTTTTTTTTTAACTTAAACTCAGAGGCATTTTTATAAAGCTTCACGGTGCTGATAAAAGTGTTTGAGTTTTATGTGACTAAGAGTGAGTAGGAGAAAGATGATGGCAGTGACTGTGGTTTTTAATTTTTCTTTTTAAAAAAAATTGAATGCTCTAAAATATTTTCCTACCATTAAATTCAGATCTCTGCTTGGTTGGTTTTTTTTTAAGCATCACTGTCAAGGTCAGCAGTTTGTTACATTGTGGTTTAAAGTTACAGGTATAATTTTAGAGCTCCTTTAGAAGATTTATTAATAAATATTGGTCAAAAAATATTAGTTCTGATAGGGATTTTCAAGATTATCCAAGTAGATGATACATAAAATGCATATATCTTTCTTCCTAAATATTACTCTTAATCAGCAAAAATTTATGTTCTTTGCTGTGGTGAGGTTTAGCCCAGGGTTTGGGAACCTCAAACACTCCTATGATTCAAAAAGAAAGTAGCTTTTCTACATGCTTAAGGGGTAAAAGCCAGGTCCATCATTTTTAAAGTATAAAAACAGCCAACAACTTCATTTCCCCTTATTAATGAAATAATAAGTCAGTCTCTTATAACAATAATAATAATAATAATCAGTCTCTTGGCACATCAGTGAATAAGAGGATTCTGAGCCAGGTGCACGTTGGGAGGCCAAACGTGGGAGAATCGCTTGAGGCCAACAGTTCCAGATCAGCCTGGGCAAACTAGTGAGAACTCATTGCTACAAAAAATAAAAAAATTGGCCAGGCATGATGGCACCTGCCTGTAGTCCCAGATACTTCAGGAGGCTGAATTGGAAGGATCCCTTGAACCCAAGAGTTCAAGGTTACAGTGAGCTAAGATTGTACCACTGTACTCCAGTCTGGATGACAGAGTGAGACCCTGTCTCTAAAAAACAGGGAGTAGAGAACAGATTCTAGCACCCAAGAAATAGAGGCACTACTGGAAAGTGGAGATGTCCAGGGTGTGTCTCCAGGTCTGACGCTGCCAGGATACAGGACAATGCTGAGAGAGAGATGCTAAGGCTGAATAGTGAAAGAAATAGGAACAGCAAAAAATTCTCCATCAAACTGGATTTTTCAAGCCCCAAACAATGTTAGAACTGCCACAGAAAAGAAGTCCATTACTATCATAGAAAATCCATCACAAATTATAAAACACTTAAAAAATATTAAAATGTTTTACTGACCAGGCTCATGGGTCCCATTTTCTGAAGGAGGTAACTTTTTTTCTGTCAATCTATACAGGTATGTTTTTTAAGGAAAAGTTGGGGTCCCATTCCTATATCTGATGACCTAGACAATATTTACTGACCTGTATTTAATATGCATTCAAAGTCCTTTAAACACATTTAAACAATAAATAAGGACAGGCATAGTGGCTCATGCCAATAAGTCCAGCACTTTGGGAGGTAGGAGGATCACTTGAGTGCAAGAGTTTGAGACTAGCCTGGGCAACATAGTAAGACCTTTTCTCTACAAAATATTTTTTAAAATTAGTCAGGTGTGATGATATGAGCCTCTAGTCCTACTATTCAGGATGCTGAGACAGGAGGATCACTAGGAGTTAGAGGTAGCAGTGAGATATGATGACACCACTATAGTCTGGACAACACAGCAATATCCTATCATTTAAATTTTTATTTTTAAATAAGAGATGAAATAAATACAGATCAGACTCTACCAGCTCTACCTAGATTTCTCAGTGAATATAAAAGAAATATTTTATATTTTATATTTTATATTCACTGAGAATCTTGCTATTAATGGTAGGGTGCTGGCCCCATATACCGAGGGTGATGGGTTCAATCCCAACTCTGGCCAAACTGCAACCAAAAAATAGCTGGGCGTTGTGGCGGGCACCTGTAGTCCCAGCTACTTGGGAGGCTGAGGCAAGAAAATCACCTAAGTCCAAGAGTTGGAGGTTGCTGTGAACTGTGTGACACCATGGCACTCTACAGAGGACAATAAAGTGAGACTGTCTCAAAAAAAAAAAAGTATCATTTGTCACTATACTTTCTTAAAGAGTTTGAAGAATGTCTATTAACCATCCACATAAAATACATTAAGAAAAAGAAAGAAAGAAAATCCAGGAGAATAAAATGTCAATTAGATTTCTTAAAAAAAATAAAAATATATATATATATGAGACTATTAATAAAAAAGAAAGAAAAAACCTCCATTACCACCCTGAGAAAAAATATTAATATTCATATCATAGCTCCAATGAGTAATTATAATCCAATTGATAAGAAGATGATGAAAATGATTAATTATATTTTGTAATTCCCCAGTTAGCTTTTATGTTGACAAATCTTTTACGAGTTGTATCAGCAAACTTGACAAAGCCCATGAAAACCACACAAAAGCCCATTTATGAGAGCAATGCAGAGAGAAATCCATCTTGTCCATAGGGTACACCTCAAAATCTTCTTGACAAAACGCAAAGGGAGGGAAAGCTATTGGGGGTTCCCTGGCCTCTGCAAATGCCTTTTGCATTATTACAATACAGCTTCATGGTTTCTTGGAAAACGTAGGTCCAGACAGCTTCAACACTCACAACAAAATATTTTGAAACCTCAGTTTCAGTTCAGAGGCTTGTACCAAAAAAAAAAAAAAAAATGGAGTTGTTTTTAGGTTGCCATTGCTGAGCAAAACCTCATTTTGTGTTTAGTGTGCTAAATTCTTGGGTTTTATTTTCATCTATATGTAGAACAAACCATATGATGGTATTATAAAGGAGTGAACTATTTCCTACCACCAGGCAGGCAAAGATTTATCATTTTTGAAAAATCTGTTTTGTACTTGAAGTGTTGGCTCTGTTGATTCAGAACATCCACACAGAAGGCAAGGCAACTGTCTCGGTGTGCTGTCTTCCAAAAAGAGACACTTTTCAACTTACCTCTTTTTGATTTATCCGGTGGATAAGACATAAGTGATAGGAACATAAAGAATAAGAACAGAGTGTACAGAATGAAGGATATAGGTTTAAAAAAAAATACAGCCTTTCAGCCAGACACACCATCTTCCAGTAATTCACCAAAATGACAAACACAAAGGGAAAGAGGAGAGACACCCAATACGTGTCCTCTAGGCCTTTTAGAAAACATGGAGTTTTTCCTTCGGCTAATCTACAAGAAAGATGATATTGTAGACATCAAGGGAATGGGTATTGTTCAAAAAGGCCACACAGATATTACCATGGCAAAACTGGGAGAGTCTACAATGTTACCCAGAATGCTGTTTGCATTGTTGTAAACTAACAAATTAAGGGCAAGATTCTTGCCAAAAGGATTCATATTGAGCATATTAAGCATGCTAAGAGCAGAGATAGCTTCCTAAAATGCATGAAGGAAAATGATAAGAAAAAGAAGGAAACAAAGAGAAAGGTACCTGGGTTCAACAGCAGCCTGCTCCACCCAGAGAAGCACACTCTGTGAGAACCAATGGAAAAGAGCCTGAGCTCCTGGAACCCATTCCCCATGAATTCATGGCATAATATGTACAGCATAGCACACAGGAGAGCCAAGAGAGCCAATGGAACAGGAACATAAGGTGCTGGAACCTACTCCCCGTGAATTCATGGCATAATAGGCATAGCAAGCTTTGTCACATTCAATAGAAAGGTGCCTCTCTGAGCTGCTGGAAACTTCTCCCTTTGAATTCATGGCATACTAGGTATTAAAAATAAAAGGCTGCTGTAAAAAAAAAAAATACAATGCAAAGACATTGAGAAAGTAAGAGAACAAAAATAAAGAGATTTTTCTAAGATTCAATAAAGAATGAGTGAAAGGTCAGCAATTTAAAAATAAATTACACTGGACGGTACCTGTGGCTCAAAGAGTAAAGTGCTGGCCCCATATACCAGAGGTGGTGGGTTCAAACCCAGCCCCGGTCAAAAACTGCAAAAATATAAATAAATAAATTACACTAATGATTTGTTTCAAAGCCAAAATATCTATTCAAAAATGCAATCTTTAAAAAGATTAGTTGTCCATAGGATCAGTGTATTAGCCTGCTCAGGCTGCCTTAATAAAATGCTACAGACTGGTGGTTTAAACAACAGAAATGTGTTTTCTCCCAGATCTGGAGATTAGAAGTTCAAGTTCAAGGTTTTGACAGATTCAATCTCTTGAAAGGATTTTCTTCCTAGCTCACAGAGGGCTACCTTCTCGTTATGTCTTCACATGGCCTTTCCTTAATGCATGGTACACTTGGGGGAGGGGGGACATAGAGAGAGACAGACAGAGAGAACACAAGCTCTCTGATATCTTTTCTTATGTGGACACTAATCCCACTGGACCAAGGCCCCACTTAACATTAATTACTTTGTTAAAGGGCCCATCTCCAAATACAGCCACACTGGGTGGAATTGAATTTGGGAGGAAATACAAACGTTCAGTTTATTACAGTAAGGGCTCAAATCTGAGAATAACAACTTTTCCAAATATGGCTCTCAAGTTTCCCATCATCTGATCTAACAGTTCTTCTTCTTCCAGATTCTCCCTGTTTTCATTCATTTTTCAAAGAAAAGGTGGTGGTAATGTATCCTGTGCCTTAGAGGCCATAGGAAAGCCATCCCCAAACCCCAAGTTGCCTTGGAAGTGACTTAGCATGCTTTGTTTGACGAGTCTTGAAATACAGTTTCAAGGTCCCAAAAGTTCGTTTTCCATGTGTCACTTGAGATTTTGAGTTCAGATCTTTGAGTCTAAGAGGCCAAAATGATCCAAAACCAGTAATGAATACTTTGATGGGTCTATCTTCCTATGTTCCAATTTCAAGTGTAATTTTGTCTTTCTACGGTCAGCCAACATAATGAAGGCCATTAGTACGTAGACCACACTAATTGGCCAATCCATTTAGTAAACAAGGGAGATAAGAACAATTTACTGTCCCTGAGCCAACCTGTAATTATGGCTGGGAATCTATAGTTTGTGCTTGGTACTAAAGCACGGAGTTTAAGCTTACAAGATGGAGAGCACCCTATGGAAGGTTTCTCAGGAGACACCTTTTACTTGGCATAGAGTTGTTGATTTTAGAGCCTTTCACTGTCTCAAAGTGTGACTGCATTTTTAGTAATTTTACCTTTGAGTGTTTCAACTCTACTATTGTTTTTAGCTCTGCACAAAAGGCAGAATCGAGGTGTCACAATATTATGAGTCTTGCCATCTGCTTGGAAGCTTTGTTTCTGATAGAAAGTCTACTTAAAGCCTACCTACTGGAATAAAATAGTATTTTCTCCTTAGGGCTGTGAAATTTTTCCTTTCGTCTTATTTACACAGGCCTTCTATTTATTCATATTACCTAGGGGAAAAGAAATTAAATTTTTGAGATCTCTATTGTCAATAAACGCTCAATAAATATTAGACAAGTGGACAAAATAGAGGAACAAAAGTATAGCAGTTTCCACTTCCATATCAGATAATTGAATTATAAAATTCGGGAAATGTCACTATAATTCACCTAGTCAACACTTTTAAATGTTTGAAGAAATTATTTTCCGAAGTATTTTTTAAATAACAACTAACATTTTTTTTTTGTCCAGTATTTTCTGTGTGCCAGACACTGTCCTAAGTGCTTTTGATGGATTATCTCAGTTAATTTTATAATAATGATGCTGTAAAAAAAACATTCTGGAACATAATCCATATTTAAGACAGCCTGTGTTTGACTTCCTATTTAATAAAAACCATATGAGACGTGGATCTTTGTCTCTTCTCCAACCAGCCCTTCATTAAGGAAGGCACTTTCAAGATTTCTTCTCTCCCTGGGAGCCTCCCACACATTCATTGTATAGGCACACACACCTTTTTACCAGTTCCCAAGGAAACCTAATTGGAAAAATAAAACACTCCACCTTTGTCAAAGAGAGTGTTTTTAATGCTTCAATAATAGATGTGGAGGGAGGGAGGAGGAGAAGCAGATAGCTCCTTGTTTAAAGATGATAATGTTTTTCTGTGCATATTCCTCCCATGGGGCTCCACTGGCCTTTGAACACTGAATGCTGAGTCTGAAAATAACCCATCTCCTTTATCATTTCTTGCTAAAGTTAGCCCCAGGAAAGTTTATAGTAATAAAGGGCTTGATCCATCTTATCCAAAGTGCCCAAGATACCCATTTTATTACAGAATTTGCCAGTGCAAGATTATCCACAGTTAAGAATCAGGGGTGACACCAGCATAAAACCTCAAGCCGTCATTTTGGTCATAGTGCACTCGGTTGCCACCTCTTCCTACATCAAACCTGAGTTAAATCTCTGCACTTAAGAATAAGTCTTTCTTCCTCAGCTATATGTGAGATCCTGGAGTTTGTTGATATCTTATCACCACCTACATTTCATTTTTAAATTTGTACCTGGCACCTTGGAGATATCACTCAAGGAGATAGAAGAGGGAAGGAGGCACCACAATGCCCCCTCCTAAAACCACACCCTCAAGCCTGCCCTTCATTTCCCCTTCAGAGCTGTCATGGATGTTACTTTGAACAAGGGTAAAGAATACAATGTTCAGATGTTTTCTAACAGATTTTTTAAGGAAATGTGGGCCATTAGTTTTAGGTTCAAGAAAATCAGGAAAAATTATGTCAATCAAATGCTTAGTGTTTGCTAGAGCTGGCTTTTTTTTAACAGGTTAAATTTATTACAACACAAATCTGAGGATCTGGGTATAACTGGACATAAAGCACCTATTTTTTAGGAATGAGGAAGGGAGTCTATGAAATGGGAGAAGATCCTCGAGCTGGGAGTTAGGAGTTACTCATGCCTGGCCTGGCCCCATGACCTTCATTATCAGGTCACCTCATTTCAAGGCCCTCATCCATCAAGTGAGAGAGCGGTTCTCAACAAGCCAGGACCTTTCTAACCCTGAAATTCTGGGACTTTTTCTCCTAGGGCCTAAAGCTCTAATTCTAACTGATGGCAGAGGTCCGTGATTGCAGTTGGTCTTTTGGGAACTATTATTGTCCATGTGATGAGCTGAATAACAAGTTCTTAAACAGGAAGGCAGTCCTGGAACAAATGAACTCTTCCTCATGATGACAAATGTGTTTAAGGTCTACAGGAGCCTAGAAAGCAGTGAGGTACACCAGTGTTTTAGAGTAAATTATATTTTTACACAGATATTTGTGCTAACATTTTTTTCCAGCATCAGGCCACACTACAGGGGCTCCCCAGGAAGAGGTGGCACTCCTCTTTTTTTTTTTATTTTTTTGAGACAGAGTCTGACTTTCACCCTTGCTAGACTGCTATCATAGCTCATGGCAAACTCAAACTCTTGGGCTCAAGCAATTCTCTTGCCTCAGCCTCCCAAGTAGCTGGGAATACAGGCACCCACCACAATACCCAGCTATTTTTAAAGACGGGGTCTTGCTCATGCTCAGGCTGGTCTGGAACCTGTGAGGTTAGGTAATCCACCCGCCTTGGCCTCCCAAAATGCTAGGATTACAGGTGTGAGCCGCCACACCCAGCCTGGAAATGACATTCCTAAAACTCAAAGTGAGTAGGATAGAGATGTAAGAACGTTACTTCTGGACAGAATTAAATCCCAACTGAGCCGAGATCTAGACAGGTCTAGGTTCTCCTCTGAGATTGCTCCTTATGAGCTGGAGATGAAATGTTATTACCAATCAGTGAAACTGAACTTGAAGGTGGCCTATTTTCAGATGCCTCCCAAGTTTTTATTATAATTCTCTGATAAAAGAGATTGTGTTAACATGGGCCCACTTTCACACCGGAATCTTCCACAGTGCCCTTCATAAACATAAGAAATTGGGTTGCTCCCAAGAAATATTTTTCTGGGCTTGGCACCCGTAGCACAGTGGTTACAGCACCAGCCACATACACCCAGGGTGGCAGGTTTGAACCGGTCCAAGCCAGCTAAACAACTGCAACAAAAAATAATAGCCAGGTGTTGTGGCGGGTGCCTGTGGTTCCAGCTACTTGGGAGGCTGAGGCAAAAGAATTGCTTAAGCCCAAAAGTTTGAGGTTGCTGTCCCCTGTGATGCTATGGCACTCTACCAAGGGCAACATGGTGAGACTCTGTCTCAAAAAAAATAAAAAGCAAGGGTAGCACCTATAGCTCAGTGGGTTGGGCACTGGCCACATACATCAAGGCTGGTAGGTTTGAACCAGCCTGGCCCAGCTAAAACAACAATGACAAATGCAACAACAACAAAATAGCCAGGCGGTGGGCGCCTGTAGTCCCAACTACTTGGGAGGCTGAAGCAAGACAATTGCTATAGCCCAAGAGTTTGAGGTTGCTGTGAGCTGTGACACCACAGCATTCTACCCAGGGCGATAGCTTGAGACGCTGTCTCAAAAAAAAAAAAAAAGAAAGAAAGAAAGAAAAATTAGCTGGGTGTGGCAGTATATACCTGTAGTCCTAGCAGTACTCAGGAGGCTGAGGCAAGAGGATAAATTGAGCCCATGAGTGTGAGATTGCTGTGAGCAATCATATGTCACAGCACTCTGCTCAGAATGACAGAGAGAGATTCTGTTTTGAAAAATAAAAAAAGAGATGATCACCAACTCAGTGAAAGTAGAAGATCCCATGGCCACAATTTAGGGTTTAGAACAACGGTTCTCAACCTGTGGGTTGACCCATAGGAACTGTATTAAAGGGTCGTGGCATTAGGAAGGTTGAGAACCAGTGGTTTAGAAGAATCTGAGCAGGTGACCTGTGAACTCCCATAGATAGGAGAGAAGAGAACTCCATACTTCTATCTGGCTTGGCACACTGTTCCCTTTTCCTTGAATGCCCTTCTCCACATGCAATTCACCATTCAACTCAAGCCCTCCCAGATTCCTCTACAGACTGAATTAGGGAACTTGACTCTGTGTCCCTGTCCATTTCCCATCATAGTACTTGTCATTTCTTTCTTTTTGAGACAGAGACTCACTATGTCACAGCTCACAGCAACCTCAAACTCTTGGGCTTAAGTGATTCTCTAGCCTCAGCTTCCCAAGTAGCTGGGACAATAGGCACCCGCCTGGCTATTTTGTTGTTGTTGTTGTTGTTGTTTGGCAGGCCCAGGCTGGGTTGGAACCTGCCAGCTCTGGTGTATGTGGCTGGCGCCCTAGCCGCTGAGCCACAGGCACCGAGCCTGTCATTTCTTTGTCATTGACTGTTTCCTGGTTCCTTCCACAGTGAAAGCATGGCCCAGCCTTGATCACATTTGCACTCATAAGACAAGTGAGATGTCAGAAACTGCCCAGTGAATCAATGAAAACAAGACTGTTTAGCCCCTCCGTGGAGAAGCTGGAGGAAGGAGCAGAAATACATTGACAGGGTGGCACCTGTAGCTCAAAAGGGTAGGGTGCCGGTCCCATATGCCAGAGGTGACAGGTTCAACCCCAGCCCAAGCCAAAAAAAAAAAGAAATACATTGACACTCAGACTTGCTGAGAACTCGGGTTCTTGGCCACATCCATCTTTCCTATTCCAATTCTGTCTAGGAGTCCGCTGCCTAGTTCTAGGCCTTCCATGAACTTGAAAGCCTGGTGGAGAAAAGTATCCCACTGCCAGGAGCGCCAGCACAAATCTCTGGGGACTGCTGGCAGAGGCCCGCCCCTTGGCCCTAGACTCCGCCTCTGCATCCTCTGCAGTCCCAGTCAGGGCCAGGCGGCGACGCCCATGAGGCCACATGCGCAGTGCGCGCGCGCAGGCTCCTTTGCCCTTCTCCCAATGGCGGGCTGTGGTTCCCTTCCCGGCAGCCTCCTTCGGGCAGGGAGCGCGTCATTTCCGGTGGGGAAGGCCCGCGGCCTCGGCCGCCATTTCGGGCGCTGCTGTGAGGCTGAGACCGGAGCCGGTCCGCTGGGCGGCGGGCGCCGGGGCTGGAGGGTCGCGCGTGGCGGCTGCCCAGCGTGTAGGCGCAGAGGCGGCCATGGCAGGCAACTTCGATTCGGAGGAGCGGAGTAGCTGGTACTGGGGGCGGTTGAGTCGGCAGGAGGCTGTGGCGATGTTGCAGGGCCAGCGGCACGGGGTGTTCTTGGTGCGGGACTCGAGCACCAGCCCCGGGGACTATGTGCTCAGTGTCTCCGAGAACTCGCGCGTCTCCCACTACATCATCAATAGCAGCGGCCCGCGCCCGCCGGTGCCACCGTCGCCCGCCCAGCCTCCGCCCGGTAAGGATGGACGGGACGGGAGGCCCAGGGCGGGGGTGAGGGCCATGGAACTCCGAGCCTGGCCGGCTGCTCCTCGAGAGCTGACCACCACAAGGGACGTGGGCAGAGGGCTGGAGTTACTGTGGCCGGGGGAGCATGCTGCTGGAGCTTGTTCCCACCTATGAGTAGGAGTGTGTGGGGGAGGAGGAGCCGCTGTCCGAGGCCTCTGGGTGTGCCTTGGGAGGACAGCCCAGGGGAAGGGGAACTGCTTCGGCCCCAGGGTGGGGCTAGCGCCCGGGCCAAGCTCAAGGGTAGGGCAGGGCAAGGCAACGTAGGACAAAGAACTAAGGGAGATGATGGCAGTGCGGGGGCATCACTTGGCAGCGGTACCCAGAATGAATCCGATAATCCTACAAGTGGCTTTTAGGCTTGAAATATGTCCTGCAGTGTTGGAGAGCCGGGTTTGGCTGTACTCCCCTGGTGGCCTTTGGTAGGAAGTCACCACACATTGGCCGGGAGGGATGGAGACACCCTCAGGAAACCGGTCAGCTTTTTCCTTTCTTGGGCATTTTTCCAAAATATTTTTACCGTCCTCTTCCCCTATGGAGGACGAAGGTAGTGAACAAAGTGCCTTAGGGATAGAAGAAAGACTTCTAAGACTAGCCCAGAATAAGTTGCCTGTCTGTGTCCATCAGATCTTCGTGTTCATTAAGTTGGACACGATAGGACATCCTAATTTTCCAAGTGTGTAGTGGAGGAAAGATTTTTGTTTTTCTGCAGAAATAAACTAATGGAAACAATCCTTTCCCTGAAAGTGGACAGAACTTTATTTTCCTTGGACTTAAATATTGTCAGTCCGTACTTCAAGACCTCTCCCTGCTCTTTAAGTTTGAGGCTGTGGTCTGAGTCTTCCTGGATATTGGGAACAGACCTGCTGGGCAGATCCTGTAAGGATGTAAATTATCTGCATAGGGTTTTCTTTGCCAAGGATCGATGAGATGTTGCTGTCTACTCAGTGCCACTGGAGTTGTTTTGGGACTATTAAGGAAATATATGCACTTAATACTTGAGATTTGTGAGCTTTGGGATAATTCTGAGGTTACCTGTATGTGTGTAAACAGTATCAAGAATTCAGATGCCTTCTACCTGTTCCCAAATTGAAGCAATTTCCTCCTCACTAGCAGAGACTAGATCCAGGCCAGTATAATGAATTGGAAGATTCTTGAGCCAGTTTTTGCAGCCTTGCCTTTTTAGAATATCTCTAATTTAGATTTGATTTGCTCACTCTGGCCAGAAATGGAGAGATCATTGTTAATACATACCAATTTTATTTCATAGAAAGGAGTAGAGGGTCTTTTTTTTTTTTTTGGAGACAGTCTTACTTTGTAACCCTGGTAGAGTACCCAGATCACAGCAACTTCCAAGTGCTCGAGCTTAAGTGATTCTCTTGCCTCAGCCTCCTGAGTAGCTGGGACTACAGGCACCCACCACAACACCCAGCCATTTTTTGTTGCATTTGTTAAGCTGGCCCAGGCTGGGTTCGAACCCACCAACCTTGGTGTATGTGGCTGGCACTGTACCTCAGAGGAATGAGAGCCGAGCCTAGGGGATCTTTTGGTTCCCAAATTATCCTTGGTTTTTCTCAGTCTGGTCAGTTTAATAGTATTATATAGATAGGCATACTGATGTACCTATATTTGCTCTAAACCAGATGTATCTTACTTTGCCACTGTATGGAATCTATAGTTTTGCATTACACCCAGTAACACAATGGCAAACTCATATCATTTGTTGACTGGTTTATTCTATGCCAGATACTTTACTGAGTACTTTATGTGCCTTATCTCATTTATTGTTTAGTGAGATATGATGATCCCCATTTATTCAAATATTTTCTTTGTTTTTTTTGTAGAGACAGAGTCTCACTTTTTTTTTTTTTTTTGAGACAAAGCCTAAGCTGTCCCCCTGGGTAGAGTGCTGTGGCATCACAGCTCACAGCAGCCTCCAACTATTGGAGCACAGCTCACAGCAACCTCCAACCTCCAAATATTCCTGGGCTCAAACGAGTCTCCTGCCTCTGCCTCCCAAGTAGCTGGGACCACAGGCGCCTGACACAATGCCCGGCTATTTTTTTTTTTTTATTGCAGCCATCATTGTTGTTTGGAGGGCCCAGCTGGATTCGAACCTCCCACCTTAGGTATATGTGGCTGGCGCCTTAGCCACTTGAGCCACAGGTGCCGAGCCCAGAATCTCACTTTGTTGCCCTCAGTAGAGTGCTGTGGTGTCACAGAGCTCGCAGCAACCTCCAACTCCCAGGCTTAGGCAATTCTCTTGCCTCAGCCACCTGAGTAGCTGGGACCACAGACGCCTGCCAGAACACCCAGCTAGTTTTCTGTTGCAGTTTGGCCGGAGCTGGGTTTGAACCTGCCACCCTCAGTATATGGGGCTGGCACCCTACCCACTGAGCCACAGACGCCACCCTATTAAAATATTTACATTTTATAGAGGAGGAAACTGAAAGTCATAGATTCAGTAACTTGCCTAAGGTCACACAGCTAGTAGATGACTAAGCCAGAATTTGAACCTATGTATTCTGACCTATGTATTCCTAAAGAGCTGTATTACTTTTGATAATACATATCTGCTATCTAAAGCTGTGATGAAGAGATTTTAAAAACCTTATTTGGCACATTGGAAGATGAGCTTTTTTTTTTCTGAGATAGTCTTACTTTGTTGTCCTCGGTAGAGAGCCATGGCGGCATAGCTCACAGCAACCTCAAACTCCTAGGCTTAAGCGATTCTCTTGTCTTAAGCGATTCTCTTGTCTCAGTCTCCCGAGTAGCGGAAGATGAGCTTCTTTCATAGGATTACATTGTGTGTTTTTTAAGTTTTTTTATTTGTAATTATTATAGGCACATAATAGTTGTATATATTTATAGGGGTACATATCTTGTGTACCAAATACATAGGTAAAATTTGTATAGAATGGCTTATGTATAGTTTGTCTAAGAGGCATAGGGATAGATTGGGCCAGGGTTGTTTGTTTGTCCCTAGGCTAGAGTGAGATGGCATCACCATAGTTCACTGTAACCTCCCTCAAACTCCTGGAGTCCAGCAGTCCTCCTCAGCCTCCAAAGTAGTTGGGACCACAGGCACATGCCACCAAACCCAACCAATTTTTCTCTTTTTTGTAGTGATAGGGTCTCACTTTTCCTCAGGCTGGTGGTCTCAAATTCCTGACTTAATGTGATGCTCCCCTCTCGGCCACCCAGAGTGCTGGGATAACAGGTGTGAGCCACTAACCCACAAGCCAGAGATCAGCCTTTCCAATGAAAAATTTTTAAATTTATCTCAGATCTTTAGCTCCCATAGGCTTCCTATGCTGCCATACTTTGGGAGTACCTTGGTTATACCTTCATAGGGAAGGGCTTGGTCAAGTTTACTGGTCAGATTCTGTCAGTTTGGGCTTCAAGATCAACCTCTTGGGAGGGCTTGCAATAATTGATCCATTGGTTTTCCCTCTTTAAACGAGAGAGGGACTACTAGAACTTGACCAGTAGACAGTGGACAAAACTGAGTGTGTATTAGAAGAGTAGTTACAGGCTCGGCACCTGTGGCTCAATTGACTAAGGCGCCAGCCACGTACACCTAAGGTGGCGGGTTCAAATCCCCAGCCCGGGCCCGCCAAAACAACAATAATGGCTGCAACCAAAAAATGGCTGGGCGTTGTGGCGGGCGCCTGTGGTCCCAGCTACTTGGGAGGCGGAGGCAGGAGATTCGCTTGAGCCCAGGAGTTGGAGGTTGCTATGAGCTGTGATGCCATGGCACTCTACCCAGGGGGATAGCTTG
>CAUYQV010027512.1:0-18820 GCA_963574575.1 Galagoides demidoff | reverse complement strand
AGTATAAGGTGACCAGATTTTAACATCGGTAAAATGGAACACCATTGGGGGGGCGGGGCCTGACAACAATGCAAACTTTGATAAGCAGTTCTCGATAATCAGTTCTCAACAATTATTTGTTATTATTAAAGTTTAACATTATAAAATTAACAAAAATAATATAAAACGCATATCCTGGAGAAATAGCCACATGGCAGCCGAAAACCGTATATTCCCTTCCTGTTCTCCCAATTTCCCTAGCTTGTCATGTATTCTTTCCAAAAATTGGGACTTTTTAAAAACACTACAGGATGCAGGACAAATTGTTAAAAACTGGGACTGTCCAGACAAAAGCGGGAAGTCTGGTCACCTTACTTTGGGTGGGGGAGACTACTTGTTTGTTCCAGACAGTTTGGCTCCTTTTGAGCTAATTGTCCTTGCCTAGAAGCAAGGGAGGGAGCCAGTCTCCTTCTGATAGCTTAACCAGGAGGGGAGTAGGGAGTTTACATTAGCCTTTTCATTTCCAAATGAAGTTACATTAACCTCTTCATTCCCAAATGGAGTTACATTAACCTCTTCTTTCCCAAGTGGAGTTATATTAACCTTTTCAGGAGCCGAAAAACTGTATATTCCCTTCCCATTCTGCTGTTCCCTAGCTTGTCGTGCATTCTTTTCCAAAAATTGGGACTTTTTAAAAATACCGTGGGACACGGGACAAATTGTTAAAAATCGGGACTGTCCTGCCAAAAGCAGGATGTCTGGTCACCTTAGGCTAGTATCATCCCTTACAAAAGTGTCTTAAACTTGTTGGAGCTTATGTTAGGAAGTACAATTTATGTTTTTATCATTATGTTTTATTGTTTGGGTTCATTGAGGGTACAAAGAATTAAGTTACACTGATTGCATTTGTTAGGTAAAGTCCCTCTTATAATTGTGTCCTGTCCCCAAAAGGTGTGCCATGCACCATGACCCCTTCATCCCTCTCCCTCATTCCCCTATCCCCACCTTATATTAGCTCATCTACTGCCTTTGTATTAGAATTGAGTACACTGGATTCTTGCTTCTCCATTCCTATGATGCTTTTCTAAGAAGAAGGTGTTCCAACTTAATCCAGGTTAATATAAAAGATGTCAAATCTCCATCATTTTATATTTTTGTTTTTTAATTTCACTTTTCTGCAAGCTTCTTGAAGTCTCCTTTTAATAAAAACACATCAGCTTTGGCAGACTCAGAAAGCCTGACATTTTTTATTGTTGTTATTACTTAAAAGCAGACACAGATATTCTGGAAATGCTGCTGTGTTGCTTAGTTACCCTGAACACATTAGTTTTTTACTGTAGTAATGGTGTGCCACTTTTTTTTTTACTATTAAGCAGGTATGTGTGAATAAGTGTAAGAAAATGGTTGCTTATTGGTGACATATCAATTCAGATTCAGGAATGTGGGGGAAGCCAGCCAACCACAGATTTTCCAAATGGGTGGCTGAGACAGTGACACCCTTGCTTTCTAATGGTTCAATGTACATGAACTTTGTTTCATGCCCCTAATTACTAAAAATATTGTATAAAATTACATTCAAGCTATGTGTATAAGGTATGTATAAATCGTAAATAAATCTCATGTTTAGACTGGGTCTCAGTCCCGAGATATCTTATTATGTATATGCAAATATTCAAAGATTAAAAAATAAATCTGAAATCTTAAACACTTCTTTATTTCAGATAGGGGATACTCAACCTGTATTTGCCAGTGTTAAAAGGGATACATTGTAAAGAAATGGCAGATTAGGCTTCCAAGTAGGAAGGACATCTTCCCACTAAGGGCTCTACTCCTCTGCCACCTGCTCCTCTTTCCAGTAGAGAATGGACAGGCATATAACTAGTGGCACAGACTTTGTTGATTCTACTGAGCTCATCTCAAGAGCTATAAGCTCATGCAGTCATTTTCCTGGATAATAAGGAAAGATGGGAAACTGTCAGTAGTCAGCATTCTGGAGCTTGGAACATAAAACAGGAATTCAGTCCATAGCAGAACTGAAAAGCAGCATGATTAGAAGATTCTGATCAGGTGAGAACTTATCCCTGTCTCTTCTACAAGACAGAATGCAGGACTTTACTATTTAATCTGTAGGGTTCTCTGAAAATAGGGATAAGCTGTGACTCTCATTATACAATATACTGAGTATTGGCTGATTATTATAAGTTTCTGGTTTCCAGGATGAGGAAACCAATAAAGAAGCCCCATGATGGAATGCTGTCTTCACAAGACTTTTACTTTTTTCAAAAATTTGAACTGGTAAACTTTAATTCTTTTCTCAGTTCTGCTTTAAGGGAAATGATTCAGTCTATTTTCTGAAGTGAAATTTACACAGATGAAATGCACAGATTTTAAATGATGAGTTTTGATGATTGTTATATTCACTTACCCACCACAAAATCATATCACTTTTCCAAAATCCCCCCAATTTTTGGGTGCCCCTCTCCAGGAAAACCCCTGGAAAGAGGTTTCCATAGGCAATCACTAATTTGATGGCTAGGATCATATCCTAGTTTTGCCGATTCTTGAGCTTTACATCACTGAAAGCATTTAGTGTACGGCACTTTGTGGGGAGTTTCTGCTCCCTTCTGTTGATATTCATTAGGATAGTTTGTAATTTTTGCCATTGTACAAAAAGAGAGGAGAGGCTATGAACATTCATGTGTAAGTATTATTTGTGGAAATATACTACTTCTCTTGGGCAAATACCAAGGAGTGGAGTTTCTAGATCTTGTGTAAGTATAATTTATCTTTCTAAGAAACTTTGAATTGTTCCATATGGTTTTATGATTTTAAACTCAAAACAGGAGTGTATGAGAGGTTGTGTTGCATCACATCCTTGACACCATTTATTAATGTCATTCTTTTAAATTTTAGCTATTACAGATTTAATTTTTCAATGATTTTGATTCATGTGAGTTAACGTATAAGGTTATGGTATAACGTGATACCTTGTTATGAGATTTAAGGTATTTGGGAAGGTTGTGTGTTCTATGATAGTAATTTTTTTCACCTGAAATTGAAACCGTGCTGTCTTTCCTCTTTAAAATCCTTGAATGCTGTTCATTTGTTTTCAGTATAAGATCAAACTTCCCATATGCATGCATTTCTTCTTGTTGTAGTCCCTGATTTCATCTATCGCCTTCCCTGACCCCAGCTCCCACCTCATGAGGCTTTAAGGATAAGGCAGTGTCTACCTATGTAATTATTAAATCTTAGTGCTTCAGATTCTCATTAAATATTTGTTAAATGGCTGAATGACTTAGGGAAATGAGATAGGTTCACATAAGTTAGAACCCACAAGTTCACACAGTTAGAAAGTATAGGAACTTAGACATTTCATTCAAGCCTCTCTAACTTCAAAGCCTGGCTAGTTAACTATTAATAGAATGGATGATCATTTTAGGTCTATTATCTAGATTTTTGAACTTTGGTCATCATTAATATTGTTAGGAAGTTCTCCAACACTACAAAGTATTATCAAGACTCCAAACCAAGACCTGTTTTATTCATATGGGAAAGAAATTATTTTTGCAGTCTGTTTATAGCTTTATATTATTCAGTGTGGTTAAAATATATGTTTTTCTTTATCTTCTGAAAAATGTCAGAAGAAATATTTTATTCACTTTTAGAACTTGCATAATGAGACTTGCAATGTAATGTTTAGAGGTTAGTAAAATAAAAAAAATGCTACATTAAAATACTTCCCACCTCAGTTTTAAATGGTGGGAGGGTGACCGGAAAGATCACCTATATATCTGTCTAACAGGGGTATAAGTGAACTTTTCTAGAACTAGAATATAAATGTTTTGACACAATGACTAAGCAAATGACATGAAATCTATGTTAACTGGCTTGATGAAAGTATTTCAAATTGTATATGAAATCACTACACTGTACCCCATGTTTGCATTAATGTATACAGCTATCATTTAATAAAAAAAAAAGAGAAAAAAATAAAGATTACAACCCTGTCTAAGATTCCTTATGTATTCTTCTAGGGCTTTTCAAACTACACAATGTACATTATACTTATAACATTATTTAGCCTTATAGGAAATAAAGAAATAAAGCTATTTCAGAGAGAATTCAACAAATTCTGCTGAGGCCAATTATTCCAGCTCTCCATAGGGTAATAATATAATCTAACATGATTTAGTTATATATATTTGTTTGCAATAGTTCCAGAAATTTCTATTGAATAGCTGTCCTCTTTCTTAGTTTTTTTTTTTTTCCCTATCCATTTGAACTACTTCTGGTCACAGGTAAAATTAGAGAATAATCAATTGTTTGAGAGAAGAAGAAGAAATGAAAATATTGATTGCAGATAAATTATTTTTCTACATTTATAATTGCTTTCTCTCTCCAAAGTCTAATTTACCTGTTCATCCTGGGAAAAACTAACAGTCTTTACTTTGAATCTATTTTATTTTAAAGTTTGTGTAGTTAGCACTTAAATTTCTATTTCTGATTAAAACAACAATCAAAATAAAACAAGAGTTCAGTGTCAGAAGAAACTTCTCAAAGTCATCTAGTCTACAGATTTCTATCAGGGGGACCCTCATCAGAAGCATCTGAGAAACTTCCATGTCTACACAATTAGAATCACTGGGTGTTGCTTACATGATTTGAAAGAAAAATTCTCCAGGTATTCTGATTTGGATCCTTGGTTACAAAGCATTGGTAAAATCCAGTTTTCCATCTGATGTTTGAAAGCCATCCAAGTGCTTTTCCAGGAGCTCCTTTTCTACAGAGGTTGGCCTTTCTTCTTCTGACAGCTGTGATCATTAGCCCTTCCTTGAGCCAGCTGAAATCTGCCTTTATTTAGATTATTCCGGTCGTCTGTGGTCTTCCAGGGATGCCACAGAAAAGAAAGATACAACTTCTTTAAATTTTAAAGTTGGTTTCCAGATTTGCATTTATGATTCCACGTACGAACTGAGCATTTGGCAGAACCATTGTTTCCCACATTCTTAAAATGTTACTTTATCAATGCAGATGAACTTGAGCAAAGGCAAATAAGTATCTAACTAGAATAAGCATGACAGTGAGAAGGGCCATATAACCCAGAAGAACCTGCGGTATTAGAGGTTTCTGTGATGAGGAAAAATTTTTTTCTGAGGTTTATGGCAAGTCCCTATCAATAGAGAATCTCAATGGTCTTGCCATCCGTAGTGGGAAATTACATTTTCAATAGCAGTTCCAGGTATGTTACTAGGCACTGGTAAAGTTGAATCACTTGACCGTGGGACACCAAGAAAATATGTGGTCAGAAATATTCATCACAAAGTAGATTCTGTCAGAGTCACATTTTGAAAAGGTTTGAATGATCCAGGAGCAATCAATAGTAAGATGGAATTGGTCCATCCAGTACAGAGCAAGAGAGGGCATATGTGAACTGTACAAGGTGGCCCAGACTGTCACTGAGGCCTTTCTCTCACCCCACACCAATTAACTATTATCATGATGATTACATCATGATGATTTCTGTTTTCATTGTTTTTGAAATACTCAAATGTCACTCTGTTATTCTACTTTAATGAAGAGCTTTCCCTTCTCTGCCATTTATTTATTCATTTCCTTCCTTCCTTCCTCCCCCCGCTTCCTTCCTCCCTCTTTCACTCACACCTCCCAATTATGAGGTAGCTGCTACAGTCTAGGTGAGGATGTGCTTTTCCACCTTTCCTACATCTAGGTTTTCACTCGTATTTCTTCTACCTACTGTGTTTCCTGCTCCATATTTTAATAGCATTAACAACTAGCTGGGTTCTGTTTCCTCCATTATCCTCTTTGTACTGTTCCGGTTTAAGAGTGTTCACTTTCTTTACTCCTCTGAACCCCATAACCTCAACATCCTTTCTTGATTATGTTACACATGTCTTCCCTGATAGCATATAGATTCCTCAAATATAACATTGAATTAATCTGTATGTCATCATACAGTGCCTGGGACAAAACCATGCTTGTGGTGGTATTATCATCTCCCTGACTCTAGTCTCATCTCTCCCCACATATTTTATAGTTGGGCCTTCGTAATCTGGGATCAAATTAGTATGCATACCCCATGAGAAATGTACTTTAGCTTTATTTATTTATTTTTAGAATTTTATTGCCATTCTGGCACACCTGTGTCTTTAAGGTCCACTATAATACGCTGGAAATGTTCTCTTACTCTTGGCACTTTATTATTGCCCAAGCATTGGTACGTTTTGTATGACCAAAAGATTTCCTTGGTGATAGTAAATCTAATTCAGTCTTTCTTTGTGGCAACCTTTGCAATACATAATCTGAAAAAGACTCTGATTGAAATTTTTTTTATGAGCTAGAAACTCCCAGGAATGAAGACTAATAAACCAGAGAGTTTTCTGTCAGGAGTAATAATAGTTTATTTGTGTTCTTTTCCTTTATATGTTCTTTTCATTTTTTTTTCTATCAAGTGTTCATCTTCTAGAACACTGGGGTTATTATTATGATATATTTTAATCATATCATACCTTTTCCATTAAGTCTTTTAACATATAGATCCATGGAGGGAAAAGAAGCATTTGCTTGGAGAATATTCTTCTGAGCAAAGTATCACAGGAATGGAGGAAAAAGTATCCAATGTACACACCTATATTATGAAACTAATTTATACCTTTTATATGAAAGCTATAACCAGAAGCAACTTCTTGAGAACTTTCTGAGTATGTAAGTATTCTTGGCTTCCTTTGCACGGAAGGTATATGTAGAATTACTCCATTGTATTATAACTACTTTATATGGCAATCACCTGCTAGACCCCTCAAAAGCAGGAAACATATGTTATTACCCTTTGTATATATCTTAGCTTTCGTCAATAAATCTACTTCCTGGTAGACTGTAGAAGTTCTTTGACTACAGAGATAATTATATGAATGAAGGAACCATTCACTGAAAGAACGCATTTTTGAATAAAAAGGAAATCATCAAGGATAAAGAGATTTCAGTGAAAAGAAGTAAAGTTTGGGTATACGAAGTTTGTGGTGCTAAAGTAGCAATCATGTCAAGCTGTTATAAAAGTTCTAAAATGTAGATTTGGATTATAAGACTTCTAGATAGAGCTAGAGGTCAGAAATTGTAACTAATCTCATTGTAGAAAATAAAATGGACAGAAAAGAAAAAAACTCCTAGAAATCTCTCAAAATTCACTTTTTATTTTATTTTCTGCTTTAATCTCTAATAGTCTAAAACTTCATAGAAAATGCAGGTGTTTAATCCTGTAAAAGATTTTGACTATATACACTATAGTTGTCAATGGAAAAATATTTTAATATGTTACAGAAGGCTTATTGCCTTACCAGACATACACTGGCTCCTTATTTTCATAAGCTAACTTCCTACTGTCTAAAATGGGGCTTTCTCTCTCCATCAGTTGTTCATCTTCTGCTTTCATGATTAACATCTGGCATCAATAATATGGTAGTTTGGGAAACAATTTTAATCATAAGGTTTTCTTGAGGATCTGGTTTGTTTGGAATTGTATTTTTATTACTTACACATGGCATCATTCTTTCTCTTCTGTCTTTAAAATTCAAAATTAAAGACTGACCACCTTTTAACCAAGTTTCGAGGTAATACTGCTCGTACTGCAGGGACCATCATGAGAATTCATGAGCTTGTCCAATTACTTTAACAGATCGCTTGATTATTCCTGTGTAGAGAGTTTTGTCTTAGCTGTGTTCGTTATTCAATTTTCAGATGGTTTTCCCATATTGGAAAGGCATTCTATTTTCTAATTCTTGAATTTAAAAAGAGAAGGTGAATGTGGCATTAAATAAGATTTTTAGGCCTCAACAGCAAAAGGAGTAGAATTATTGCAAACCTCATAAGATGCGTTTAGTCAAAGATTCTTAGACATGGAAGAAGAGCTACTCTCATCAAAGATTCAAGATTAAGGTTTTACAAATGACAAGACTCTTAAGCTCTAGACAGACATTCACTGCTATCAATTACTGACAAGGCCAGGATGTGATAAAATAGAGGTATCCTGGTCAAATTCTATACTCTTTTTACTACCAGGACAAATTGGACATAATATATAAATCATATATTTAAACCTGACATTGTTCAATGACTCCTTCAACTGTGGTTGGTCTTGATGCGGTAATTTTCAGCTGCCCTTTCTGTAGAGAAGAATTGAATTGGCAATAATGAGAATAGTTATACAAAATCCCTAGCTTCCCTGTTGCTCCCTGTATATCTCCAAGAGGGGTTCTATGTGGTATCTAAGATGATTCCAATAGTGTTTGATTTCTACTTCCCCACCATGGTAATTGTTCATTACAACGTATGTTATTAGCTTAACTTGCTTTTCTGCCTCAATTACCCCTCAATTTATTCCTGAAATAACTTCCCTTAGCTATTCACACCCAAATCCTAGTTTCAGGATTTGTTTTATGGAGAACTTAAGTTAGGAGAAAGGAAGAATTGGGCTGTGTTTAGCTTTTTGAGTCTCTATAGGAAAATGGATCATGGGAACGGTTATGGCATGGCCAAGAAGTCATGTATGCGGTAGCATTTGTTATTAATCACATTTAACAAATAAAACTAAAGTCTAGATATACTGTGAGTTGACTGAAATCACACGAGAAATCGGTGGTGTGACTGACACACATCTGTTATTTACTCACCACCAACTACAGGAAATGAGACTAGGTTCTCTGACTGGAGTTAATCAGAAATAGACCAGGACTGACATTCTTACGCTTTTTATGATTCTACAACCTCCTTCCTCTGCTTTTCACACTGAGAAATAACATCTTTAATTTCTTATTTAAAATAACTTTGCTTGGTTGTTTGTGTAGTTAAGACTTCTACTACTTTTTACTGATCATATATATTAGATACATGTGTGCTTATAATGTTATCTACGCATCTTACTTTTTGGTGATTAAAAAAAGAAAGACCAGGAGGTGCCTGTGGCTCAAAGGCCCCATATGCTGGAGGTGGCAGGTTCAAACCCAGACCAGGCCAAAAAAAAAAAAAAGAAAGAAAGACCACCCCTGTTTTCTTAAAATTATTTTTCTTCCTATTTTCAGTCATATCCTCAATGACTGCTTCATTCTCTTGGATAATGGGCTAATTGATTATAGGAAACTGATTCTACTAAGACCTAGAACTCAGGTAAGACTTCTCATTCTAGTTTCTAATTTATTTCTGAGCCTTAAAAAGACATAGCATAACATTTTAGACAGATTATCATCTGCTTAAATTGGACCAATTGTTTTCTTTGCTGTTCCTGAAATGTTGATGATTTTCTTTTCTTTCTTTTTTTTTTTGAAACAGTTTCATTTTGTTGCCCTCAGTTAGAGTGCTATGACATCATAGCTCACAGCAACCTTAAATTCTTGGTCTCAAGTGATTCTCTTGCCTTAGCCTCCCCAGTAACTGGGACTAACTGGTGCCTGCCATAACACCTAGCTACTTTTTTAGAGATGAAGTCTTGCTCTGGCTCAGGCTAGTCTTTAACTCCTGAGCTCAGGCAATCCCACCCACCTTGGCCTCCCAGAGTGCTAGGATTATAGGTAGGAGCTACTGCCCCAGCCTGATGATTTTCTTTTTAGCTAGTTATCTTGCAAAGCCTTTCATACTCCCCTAGACAAAGTACATAGCTCAATAAATGCTTATTAAAAAAAAAAACTATGAGTAAAGGCTGACTTCCTACTTAGAAAGAAGGAATAGTGATTTCTGAATCTTTATTGCTTTTGCTTTCCAAGGATACTATTATGTTTCACTTTACCAGAAATTAATACCACCACCACCACCATTCTCCAAGTGAATGGGGAAAATATAAAAAAGACTTTAGAAAAGTTAAACTTTTTCTTTCTTTTTTAGCAAAATAGCTTTATGTACTTAGGGTCACACAGTTTTTTGATGAATGATATTGTATAGTATGCACCATGTGGAATCAAAATTCTTGCTATTAAATAAAGCAGATAGAGAATGGATATTTGGGGGTGGCGCCTATAGCTCAGTGAGTCGGGCACTGGCCCCATATACTGAGGGTGGTAGGTCCAGACTTGGCCCTGGCCAAACTGCAACAAAAGTAGCCAAGCACTGTGGCGGGCACCTGTAGTCCCAGCTACTTGGGAGGCTGAGGCAAGAGAATCACCTAAGCCCAATGTGGAGGTTACTGTGAGCTGTGATGCCAGTGCACTCTACAGTGGGTGATAGACTCTGTCTCTAAAAAAAAAAAAAGAATGAATATTTGCACATCTTTGCAAAATGACTGTAGAATAAGTAACCTTCTGACAGTAATGAAAGCCACACTGAAACAAAATGTACTGGCCAACTTTTTTCGGTATGCATAAAATATGAGAAATTAAATGTAAACCTAGTTTTCTTGTGAACTCTTCTTTGGGTTTGCCAGTGATAGAGACGATATAATTCTTTCCAGGTTCCTGCTGGCTTCATTCCATTGTGTATGTGTATATGCATGTTTGTACATGCATTCTTGTGTAGGTAGGGGAATGTACTAAAAAGAACTATCATTTAGGAATCTCCATTCTCATTTGCCACTGTGCACGATTTAAATTTAGAACAATTACAATATCCTTTTGGCATGAAGGCCCTGAACTAATTATGTGGTATTAAATTGAAAGGCTGATTGGCATATATTTACATGGCATCTGTAAAAATCATTTCAAATGGCTGTGAGCTTATCACATTTTCTTGTGAGCATGTTTAAATTCATAACTCCATTTCTGAAATCTAACTTTGAATATTAATTCATTGCCCTCAGGCTCCTCAGTCACAGCTGTTTCTTTTATAAAAACAGAAGCTTTGATGTGGCAATTCTCATTTTAGTCTATTGAGCTTTTTTGCCAAACATTTGGAATTAGTCCTTAGGACAAAAATATTCCATCAGAGAGCTTAGAAATTGTTGAACTATCTTGGTCTTTATTATTGCTGAGAATTTAGACTGATTGCCCATTCTTTGTAAAGTTTATTGCCTTCGATCCTCAGAGCAAAAGCTTCCATTTTTATAAGCAATGTACTAGTTTCACACAACTCTTCACTAATTAGCTGTATTTCTATCAGAAATTATTTATGTTTACATTTAAAGTTTTATATATTCCATGGCACTAATAACTAAGGCTTGGATGTAGCAGTGATCAGTGTGTTTTCTTTTTACGGAGAGGTCTTGCATGTAAGACTTTCTAAAGAACCAATTGGATAAGTCTTAAAGCTACAGCAACTTAATGCTATCAGATTATCCTCCCAGTTCTAAAAACTCCTGCCATGAATTCTTGTGTATGTTACTGAATAGTAATGGCTAGCCTGCCAAGTGTGGGGGGAAAAAGACACATAAAATCTATATTGTACACTTTTATTAGTCACTCAATAAAATACTTCAACAAATAGTAAAAGGAAACATTTTCAGATGCTATCTTTGTGTTGCTGTAGCAAACTACTTTAGACTGAGTAATTTAGAAGGAGGAATTTTTTTCTCATAGTTTTGGAGGCTAAAAGTCAAAGATCAAGACATGAGTTTGTCCTATCACTCTGGCAGGCTGAGGTGAGTGAATTGCTTGAGCTCAGGAGTTCTGGATCAGCCTGACCAAAAGCAAGAGCCTCAGCTCTACTGAAAATAGAAAAACTAGCCAGGCTTTGGGTGGGCACCTGTAGTTCCAGCTACTCAGGAGGCTGAAACAATCATCTGAAACTCCTTGAGTCCAGAAATTTGAGATTGTTGTGAACTACAATGCCTGGGCACTTTAGCAACAGAAGCCAATTTGTGATGCTCCATCTCTGGCCTTCTAGGCTGACACCTTGTTGCTATATACTCTGGAGGGGAGGAACACGGGGTCCTCACATGCTCAAAGTAGGCAGGGTAGGAGACCAAACACCACTGAAACGTTCTTTGGAAGGATCTTAATCCCACTCACAAAAGAGGAGCCCTCAAGTCCAAATCACTTCTTAAAGACCCCACCTGTTATTACCATTACCCCATTACTAAGTTTCAATGCCTGAATTTTGGACAAGACACGTTTAAATCCTGGCACAGGGCTATGGTGATAGGATACACGGTGTGCCTTCAAAATTCCTGTGTTTGATCTCTAGCCCCAAGCACCTCAGCATGTGACTCTGTGAGATAAGATCTTTAAAGAGGTGATCAGGTTCAAACAAGATCTTCAGGATGGGTCCTAAATCAACCTGTCATTTATATAAGAAAAGGGAATTTGAACACACTCAGAGATGCTGAGGGTGTGCCCACACAGAGAAGAGACCATGGGCAGACACACTGAAAATACGCACCAGAGAAGGAAGCCCCAGGAGAAACTGACCCTGATCCTGAACTTACAATTTCCAGAACTTTGAAGAAAAAACATTTTGGTTGTTTAAACCACCCAACCTGTGGTATTTTGTTATGGCAGTCCCAGCAAACTGATACAGCTATCACATCAAACATATCTATACATTCTAATGTTTGGAAAAGGGAGAGGCACATTTAACGATAAATCTGGAAAGTAGTGATAAGCATAGAGTTTGGCATCACATAGATTTGAAGAAAAAAAGAACAGGGAACTACAAGGCATTTTAATATTTAACTGAAGGACAAAACCTTGTAATTAGAGAGAAGAGTGAAGAGAGTGAGTACAGGAGGGGAGGTTGGATTAGCATCAGTGGAGCATTTGAACGTTACTTTCAGAGAACACGATGAGTGGTTACTAAACGCATAAAGGCACTGGACTCCCAAATGTGGAATGTGTACCCACCCCCACATATGCAGGTCCAGATATAGTCAGAGGTCATTTAGGCTTAGTCAGCTCAGTCAAGTGGCCCAGGGGACTGTGCATCCCCCCTCTGCCTTCCTGTTGCAGCTCCCTTCTGATACTCTATTCCTTGCAGCTTTACTGTTAACTCCCCACTCCCTGACTTTTAACTCCCTACTCTCTAAATTTTAACTCCCCAATCCCTGACTTTTAACTCCCGACTCCCCACATACTTCTTCCTTATCCCAGGACTCATACAGATAATTCAGGTGGAAGATTTCAAAAGCTACATGACATTCAGCCTTTGAAGGGGAGTAATACAAAGAGGATGATATCTGAGCACATTGGTCTCACGTTCCTCCCAGCATCCCACCAAAATCATTATACAGAATTTCAAAAAGGAATAAATCCACTTCTGCAAAGAGATTTGAGATGGAGGTCACCGTGGGCGATAGATTTCAGTATAACTTTGAACGATAAGGGGAACAAAGTGGAAATGTGTCAGCTGGCAGGTCAGTGAGGACATGATTTCCATCCAACTTTTGCTAAGGAATAGATGCAGAAAAGAGTCTGTCTCTTATTGAAACCCAGGGGGAAACAGTGTCCACGTACTCATGCTGCTGCAAACTGTATCTTTGTTTTAACTTTAACATTTTTAGAACTAGTCTATAGGAAATGCACGGCAAACACAGTTACTATTTTAAGACAATATAAATGTGAACAACTTTGGCCATTAAACTAAAAGTTCATTTGATAGAAGATAGTGTCAACATAGAGAGAATAATTAGAAAAGTGATTACCTTATCTCACCTGCAGAAAAGTTGAGATGACCTTGCAGAGAGGTTGAAACTAGAAATAGAAATATGAGGAATTTTCTTCCAAAAGTTTATTAACTAAATGAAGAAGTATGAATAATAAGATAGCTATCAAAATATAAGAAATGAATAAATAGTTAAATATACATTAACTGTCTTGCTCGGATTTTGTAAACTCTTCTAACCACTATATATGTAATATATTGTGACATAAATCTGCATTAATGCTCTTCCATATCTGAGTTAATATAGGTTGCTTACAAATGTATTATACAGCAAGAGAAATGCAAGCATATTTATTATTAGCAGCATGAAGATAACTACAAAAAATAGTAAATACTATAAATGATTGTTTCTAGAGTAGGGTAGAAAAGGCAGGACAGTAATTACCGTTTTCATTGGAAACTTTTCTTAGCTATTTGATTTTTACCAAGCTTATAACACTGTTCTCTTATAAATACAAAATCATATTATATAATTATATGATTAAAATATATATTAAAATTATATAAACACATAAATTACATAATATACAAATATTTATATTAAAATATTATATAATTATATGCTATAATTTATATATTAAATGATATATAATTAAATTACATATAAATTATATATATATACTTTTTATCAAATCATAGCTGTGTATATTAATGCAATCATGGGATATGTGTGGTGTTTTCATATACAATTCGAAATAATCTCATCAAACTGGTTAATGTAGCCTTCATGTTATTTTCTTAGTTATTAAGGCAGTCATACTCTGCTTTTAGAAAGATTCACTTGTGGCTCGGCGCCTGTGGCTCAATCGGCTAAGGCGCCAGCCATGTACACCTAAGGTGGCAGGTTTGAATCCCCAGCCTGGCCCACCAAACAACAATCATGGCTGCAACCAAAAAATGGCCGGGCGTTATGGCGGGCGCCTGTAGTCCCAGCTACTTGGGAGGCTGAGGCAGGAGACTCGCTTGAGCTCAGGAGTTGGAGGTTGCTATGAGCTGTGATGCCATGGCACTCTACCCAGGGAGATAGCTTGAGGCTCCATCTCAAAAAAAAAAGAAAGATTCACTTGTACCCTGTAAGATAAACCATAGAGGTGACCCCATCAATCAGCCTCCCTCGACCCACGCACCCCCTGACCCTCCCCTCATCCTCCCCCCCTATATTCTAAGGCTATAATTAGGTTATATCTTTCTTATGAAAGCTATAAATTAGTTTCAAATTAGGGCTATGTACATTGGATACTTTTTCTTCCAGTCTTGAGATACTTTACTAAGAAGAACATTTTCCAGCTCCATCCATGTAAACATGAAGGAGGTAAAGTCTCTGTTTTTCTTTAGGGCTGCATAATATTCCATGGTGTACATATACCACAGTTTATTGATCCATTCGCGGCTCAGTGGGTACTTGGGCTTCTTCCATAACCCAGTCAGAAATAAATGATATATATATATATATGATATATACATATCATATATATATATATATATATATGACTGAAATACGTGGCAAAGCTCTTGCCCTCTTTGAAACAAACCCTGGCACCACAACATATACAAGGTATAGTCTTTCAGATGTCTTTTGCATAATACAGTCCTGGTAATCATTTTACTGTTTGGATCTTTGTCCAGGACTTTTTTTTTTTTTTTTTTTGCAGTTTTTGGCCGAGGCCAGGTTTGAACCCTACTCCTTTGAGCCACAGGCACCGCCCTTATGTGCAGAACTTTTTAAACATTTCTTCAGAAACCTGTAAGAACTCAGGCAACGAGTCTTTTGCTGCACTTGCATTTCGTTTACTCAGCTGAATGCCACAGAGGAAGTGATATTTTTCCAAAGCTAGAACAATAAACACAAATTTAGAGATAATGCTTCTGTGATTTTGCAAATTGTATTATATTTCCTTAAGAGTCTTAAGTTCTACAATGTGATCATATTTATTGGGGAGATTCCAAAGTATCCTGGAAGATTCTGGTGGGTCAGAAGTGTAGATGACAAACTACGACTTGTGATTGGCGCCTGAATGGGTGGGGCTGGCTCTCTGTGGAACTGAGCCCTCAATCTCTGGGAGCTGACACTATCCCTAGGTAGATAGTATCAGAATCAAATTGAAGTTTGGAACCTCCAGGTAGTATCTCTTGGGTGTGAGTAGGAAAAACAACTTCTCTCCTCTCTCTTACACATACACTTTTACTCAATTATTACTGAGGGTGTGTTGGATTCTTTGACACTAGTTTTATCAAAGATGTCATCTGAGAAGTTTTACTATCTTCCCAGGTATTCAATCTAGTTTGTTTTTAAGAGGATTTGGAGAATTTAAAGACTTTTGCCGCAGAGTTCTTATCACAAAAAGATTTTTTTTAAATAACATTTGCAAATTAATTTTTCATTCTCTGTAATTACATATTCCTTTTCCTTTGATCAGTGCCCTTCTTTTCTTGCCTAGGAATTGGGTCCATGATATCCACAGGGAGAGAACAGAGATAATGCTATTTTATTTTGTTTTCTGTTTTAATTGGGTCTATACAATGAGAGATTGGGTGATTATTAACAGCTCAGAATTTATAAAATGACTTGAGCTTATCTTCTAGCTATTAATCTCAATTTTTTTAACTAATAATCACATCATATATGACATCAAGAAAGAGAACAGTGTATATTTGAGAACTTCAGGGAATCTCTATGTGCATAAGCAAAAAAAAAAAAAAAAGAATTATACAAAGAAAGTTTATTCCATCATTCATTGCTTTATTTGTCAGCATTGAAAATAATGCCTGCGTTCTCCTAATCTGTCCCAAGTCCCTCATCAGTTTTGCTCCAGGAGAGTTTGAATGTTTAAACATGGAATTCTTCCAAAATTATTGGATACATTCTTAAGACCTAGAGAATTGTTCCTATATGTCTGCCTATCCATCTAGCTCAGGGGTTCGCAACCTGTGGGTTGCAACCCCTTTGTACCAATGAAAATACACCGCGGCATTAGGAAGGTTGAGAACCACTGCTCTACATGTCTCCTTGTAACTCTAAGCATCATTTGTTCCTCATTTTACAGGACAGCTCTTGGATGACTATAATCAGTTTCTACTATGTCCAATACCAAACCCATGACCTGCCCTGCATATGTGCCTCTCAGAAAATGTTCTGCCACATTTTCTATTATACAAACCAGAAGCCTTAACACCCTCTTTTTTATTTTTGACATGTTAGGTAGTTTTATTACAAGATTTCCCCAAAGAATACTCCTTCAATTCCTACTTCTGACATCCTACCCACACCCACATGCATCAACTACCATGTCTTCATAATGTTGTAGAATAACATCATTATTGTCCTAGAAGAGCATGGAAATGGGAGAGAGCTGGGTGGGATACAAACAGACTGGGGATCTCTGGGTCAACTGTATGCATCAGTGCTTGCCTGAAGGGATAACTGGGGCTGTTGAGAGAGGTTGTCAGTGAGAAAGGACATGGCAGTAATTTGCCATGATTCCCTTGGGCTAAATATCCACTTGTGCCAACCCAGGTTCTGAAAGTTAATGAATAGCTGGTGACGGTGGCAGAGTTTCTTACAAGTCTCACGGGTAGAGATGGCTGCCTTCCTTTTTCTCAAGGAAGAGAGGCCATGACCAAATATTGACATTTTACCTCCTAATGTGCTCACATTTGTCCATTTCCCCCTGTTCCCACCATGACCACCAAGGCCCTCGTTCTCCATACTATCTTTTATTTTCCTTTCCTAAGTTGTACTAAGACTGGAATTCTAACTGATCTTCTTCATCTAGGCTCGGTTCCCTCCCAACTGTTTTAGGCATTGCACCAAGAAGAAACACACATGAATGTATCAAATAATATTTATAAATAACACTTACTATGGGACAAGTGTTCTTAAAGGCACCTTACAGATTACAGCTTACTTAATCTTTACTATGAGGCAGGTACTATTATTTGTCCCTGTCTTATAGATGCAGAAACACTGAGTCCCAGAGAATCTAAATAGGCATCCCAAGATTACATAGCTAGTGCATGGTGAATCTGCAATTCGAACTCAGCAATTTTAACTTCAATATTAATGTTCTTTACATGATATCACCCTCAGTGAACACTATCTCTTCTGACTTAAAACTGTTAGGTGACTTTCAGATTGTTCCTAGGGACTTAAGGATCTTTAAATTCTCTTAATCTTAACCCTATTTTTCCCTTCCATCCTGTGTTGTTAAATATTTTTAATCTTTTATATATTTCCTTAATCATTATTTCTTCAGGGAATCCTATCGAATCACTATTTTTAATTCCTTTGTATCATGCAGCTCTGTTAGTAGTACTTATCATAGAAAACAATTTACATATTTTTGCAATTATGCAATTAATGTGTGTGTCACTCACTTTAGCATAAATTATGAACAATATTATATTCCCTGTGTATAGGAATAGTACTCAATAAATAAATAGATGCAGAAAAGGGAGGTTAAAAGAAAAGAAGGGAGGAAGGTGGAAAGGATGAAAGTTTTTAGGGTTGACAGGTCTAAAAAGAACATTTTATAACAACTTCATTTCCGGATTAGGAATCCTTTTTATTAATATATCCTTCTTCCTAAATCAGGTAACGGTATCTGAGTACCTTTATTTTTGACATTTTATATGACCTAATCTTCATAATTTTATTTATGTGCTCTTACATCTTTTATTTTTTTCTTTTACTTAATGTCAATTAATTTGTTTTCTTGCCTTCAGCCAGTGTTTTCAAAACTATATTCAAAATGTTTGGAAGTGTTTTTCCCTCACTTCCAAACACATTTGATGTGAAAATGAGTAGCCAGTGCTGCGGGTCATGTTTTCTTCTTGGGAATTCATGTTACGTAATAGCATCCGAAGTCTCTGAGAAGTTTTAGAGTAAACTAACCTATTGGACATTTTTAACCTAGTGCTTCACAAATGCATATAATCTTTTTTCTTTTTTTTTTATTAAATTATCTCTGTGTACATTAATGCAGTCATGGGATACAATGAGGTGGCTTTATACACAGTTTGATATATCTTCATCAAACTCGTTAACATAGCCTTCACGGCATTTTCTTAGTTATTGTGTTAAGACATTTATATTCTACACCTAGTAAATTTCACATGTACCCTTGTAAGATGCACCATAGGTGTGGTCCCACAAATTACCCTCCCTCCATCCATCCTCCGCTCTCCCCTCCTCTCCCTTTCCCCTTTTCCCATATTCTTGGGCTATAGTTCCTATGAAAGCTATAAATTG
>CAUYQV010027510.1:0-19193 GCA_963574575.1 Galagoides demidoff | reverse complement strand
ATTTGAAATATTTTCATCAAACTGGTTAATATAGCCTTCGTGTCGTTTTCTTAGTTATTGTGTTAAGACATTTATATTCTACATTTAGAGAGATACACATGTACCCTTATAAGATGAACCGTAGACGTGATCCCACTAATCACCATCCCTCCATCCACCCTCTCCCTCCCCTCTCTTCCCTCTCCCCTTTCCCCATATTCTTGGGGTATAATTGGGTTATAGTTTTCCTATAAAACCTATGAGTTAGTTTCATAGTAGGACCGAGTACATTGGATACTTTTTCTTCCATTCTTGAGATACTTTGCTAAGAATAATAGGTTCCAACTCCATCCATGTAAACATGAAGAAGGTAAAGTCTCCATCTTTCTTTAGGGCTGCATAGTATTCCACGGTGTACATATACCACAATTTATTACCCATTTGTGGGTCGATGGGCACTTGGGCTTCTTCCGTGATCTAGCAATTATGATTTGGGCTACAGTAAACATTCTGGTATAGATATCTTTGTTGTAGTGTGATTTTTGACCTTCTGGATATATATCTAGTAGAGGAATTATAGGATCAAATGGCAGGTCTATTTTTAGTTCTCTAGGTGTTCTCCAGATATCTTTCCAAAAGGAACGTATTAGTTTGCAATCCCACCAGCAGTGTAGAAGTGTTGCCTTTTCTCCACAACCATGCCAGCACCTGTGATTTTGGGATTTTGTGATGTGGGTTAATCTTACTGGTGTTAGATGGTATCTCAAATTAGTTTTGATTTGCATTTCTCTGATGATTAAGGATGGTGAGCATTTTTTCATATGTCTGTAGGCCATGCGCCTGTCTTCAGAGAAATTTCTGTTCAGGTTCCTTACCCACCCTGAGATGAGATCACTTTTCTCTTCCTGCTAATACGTTTGAGTTCTCTGTGGATTCTGGTTATAACCATTGTTGGAGACATAAACAGCAAATATCTTCTCCCATTCTGAGGGCTGTCTGCTTGCTTTACTCACTGTGGTCTTGGCTGTGAAGAACGTTTTTAATTTGATGAGGTCCCAGTAGTATATTTTTGATGTTGGTTCAATTGCCCAGGGGGGTCCTCTTCATAAAATTTCACCCAGTACGAGTCTATCTTAGTTAGTGGTGAAAGGTGTGGATCCAGTTTGTCTTCTGCAGGTCACCAGGCAGTTCATCCAGAAACATTTGTTAAATAGGGAGTCTTTTCCCCACTCAATGTTTTTAATTAGCTTGTCAAAGATGAAATAGCAGTAAGTAGCTGGGTTCATCTCATGGTTCTCTATTCTGGTCCATACATTTATCTCTCTGTTTTTGTGCCAGTACAATGCTGTTTTGATCACCATAGATTTAGAGTATAGTCTGATGTCTGGGAGTGTGAATCCTTCTGCTTTGTTTCTATTTCTGAGTAACATCTTGGCTATTCAAGGATTTTTCTGATTCCATATAAAATGAAATATTATTTTTTTTTGAGATCTTTAACGTATGACAGTGGGACTTTAATAGGGATTGCATTGTAATTATATATTGCTTTGGGTAGTATTGACATTTTATCAATGTTGATACTCCCCAGCCATGAGCATGGTGTGTTTTTCCATTTGTTAACATTTTCAGCTTTTTATTTTCTTAGAGTTTCATAGTTCTCTTTATAGAGATCTTTCACATCCATTGTTAGGTAAACTCCCAAATATTTCATCTGCTTTGACACTACTGTGAATAGAATAGAGTCCTTGACTGTGTTTTAAACTTGACTATTATTGGTATATATAAAGGCTACCGATTTATGAGTGTTGATTTTGTAGCCTGAGATGCTGCTGTATTCCTTGATATCTTCTAAGAGTTTTGTAGTAGAATCCCTGGTATTTTCCAGGTATACAATCATATCATCTGCAAAAAGTGAAAGTTTAATCTCTTCCGATCCTATATGGATACCCCTGATTGCCTTTTCTTCCCTAATTGCAAAGGCTAAAACTTCCATTATGATGTTTCAGTGCACTGGAGACCATGGGCAACCATGCCTGGTTCCTGATCTGAATGGAAATGATTTCAATTTAACTCCATTCAATACAATATTGGCTGTGGGTTTGCTGTAGATGGTCTCTATCAATTTGAGAAATGTCCCTTCTATACCAATATTCTTAAGTGTCTGATCATGAAGGGATGCTGGATAATATCAAAAGCTTTTTCTGCATCAATTGAGAGAATCATATGGTCTTTGTTTTTTAAGTTGTTTATGTGATGAATTACATTTACAGATTTATGTATGCTGAACCATCCTTGAGATCCTGGGATTAAACGTACTTGGTGGTGGTGTATAATTTGATGTGTTGCTGGATTCTGTTTGTTAGGATCTTGTTGAATATTTTCGCATCAATATTCATTAGTGACATTGCTCTGTAATTTTCGTTCTTTGTTGGGTCTTTTCCTGATTTGGGGATCAAGGTGATGTTTGCTTCCTAGAATGTGTTGGGTAGTATTCCTTCTTTTTCTATATTTTGGAAAAGGTTAAGTAGTATAGGTACTAGTTCCTCTTTAAAAGTTTGGTAGAATTCTGCTGTGAAGCCATCTGGTCCCAGGCTTTTCTTTTTAGAGAGATTTTGTATAGTTAATGCTATTTCAGAACTTGATATAGGCCTGTTCAACATTTCCACTTATTTCTGGCTAAGTCTTGGAAGGTAGACTGCTTCTAAGGATTGGTCTATTTCCTTCATATTTTCATCTTACTGAGAATAAGGTTTCTCCTTAAAAAAATTCATTAAGGATTTTTTGAATTTCTGAGGGGTCTGTTGTTATTTCATCTTTACCATTTCTGATTGATGAAATTAGAGATTTTACTCTTTTTTTCTTGATTAGGTTGGCCAAAGGTTTATCTATCTTATTGTCATTTTCAAAAAACCAGCTTTTTGATTTATTGATCTGTTGTACAATCCTTTTGTTTTCAATTTCATTAATTCTGCTCTAATTTTGGTTGTTTCTTTTCTTCTGCTGGGTTTGGGATTGGAGTGTTCTTCCTTTTCCAGTTGCTTAAGATGTCCCATTAAGTTGTTAACTTCCTCTCTTTCTGTCTTCTTGAGGAAGGCTGGCAGTGCTGTTGTGACCTGTAGGGCTCCTATGTTCCTGGTTGGTTAGTGCAGGTGAGAAGTGGATTAGAAGTACAAGCTTGTGGAAGGCGGGTTAGCCCTTACTTTCCGGGTAGCCCTGAGTAAGCTCCGCACCAGCCTTTTATTGAAACAGAATGATACAGGTGAGGGGAGTAATTAACAATGACTACATGCTGAGGGCATGTGCTCCTTCTCTATAAGGAGCTCCTGTGGACAAGTCACCTGAGAGTCCACCCCTCAGCTGTAACTCATCTTGCTTAGAGGTCATCTGTCTCTTGGCATCCTCTACAGTGCTATAAATTTCCCTCTTAGGACTGCTTTTTTTTTTTTTGCAGTATCCCAGAGGTTCTGATAACTCATATCTTCATTATAGTTTTGTTCCAAAAATTTGGTAATTTCCTTCTTGATCTCATCTCTGACCCACCTATCATTCTGCGTAAGGTTAGTTAGCTTCCATGTTTTTGTATGAGTATGCAGATTCCTGTTGTTACTGAGTTTAACTTTTATTCCATGATGGTCTGAGAAGATGCATGGAACAATTTCTATTCTTTTAAATTTGCTGAGGTTAGACTTGTGACCTAAGATGTGGTCAGTTTTGGAGTATGTTTCATGGGCTGATGAGAAAAATGTGTATTCAGTTTTGTTAGGATGAAATGTTCTGTAGATATCCATTAAATCCAAATGTTGTATGGTTAAGTTTAAATCTGAAATTTCTTTGCTCAACTTCTTATTGGAGAATCTATCCAACACTGCCAAAGGAGTGTTAAAATCTCTGACTATGATGGAGCTGGAAGAAATCAAGTTGCTCATGCCTGTTATAGTGTCTCTTATAAATTGAGGTGCATTCTGGTTGGGTACATAAATATTAATAATTGAAATATCATCATATTGAGTATTACCCTTAACAAATATAAAGTGACTATGTTTATCCTTGCTTACTTTTGTTGGTTTAAAGCCTATTGTATCTGCGAATAAAATTGCAACCCCTCCTTTTTTCTGCTTTCCATTTGCCTGGAATGTAGATGAGCATCCCTCAACTCTGAGTCTATATTTATATTTCACAGTCAGATGAGATTCTTGTATGTAGCAGATATCGGGCCTCAGTTTTTGTATCCAGTCAACCATCCTCTGCTTCTCTAGAGGACAATTTAAGCCGTTCACATTGATTGAGAATATTGATAAGCCTGGTAAAATTTTGTGTATCAAGTTTTTCAAAACTCCAGTGAACATTTTTAATCCTATCACCACTGTGGAAGTTGGAGTTTGATCAAAAGTTTCTTTTTTTATATATAAATGTTTATTTTTTTTCATATTAGTTTCTATCCTTTCAGGTAGAAACTCCAATTCAACCAACTCACAGTTCACAATCACAAAAATATGGAAACAAACTATGTGCCCACCAACACATGAATGGATCAACAAAATGTGGTGTTACATGAATACTATGGGATACTTCCACAGCCATAAAGCCATACTAGATACTGATTATCTAGAATCTTTCTGGACAACGTGGAGGGAACTGGAAACCATCACAAGAATGGGGAAACAAACACATGTACTCAGAACTTAATTGGAACTAATTGATCAACATGTAAGAGCACACATGAAAGTAAATCTTAGATCAAAAGTTTCTTAGTGAGTTTGCTTTTGTGGTGGAGGATTACTCTGGTCATTATGGAGGATAGGTCTGAGAATATCCTGGAGAGCTGGTTTAGTTACGGCAAATTTCTTCAACATGTGAATGTCATTAAAGTATTTAATTTCTCTATCATAAGTGAAACTCAGTTTAGCTGGATACAGGATTCTGGGTTGAAAGTTATTTTGTTTTAGGAGACTAAAATTTGATGACCATTCTCTTCTTTCCTGAAAGGTTTCAGTGGAGAGATCTGCAGTCATTCTGATATTTTTCTCCTTGTATGTTATGGTTTGCTTATGTCTAGCTGCTATCAGAATTTTTTCTTTCATATTAACTTTAGTGAAGGTAATTATGATGTACCTGGGGGAAATCTTATTAGAGTTGAGTTTTTCTGGGGTTCTGAAACTGTCTGCTATCTGAATTTCAGAAACTCTTGGCATGTCTGGAAAGTTCTCTTTCCTAATTTCTTGAAGAAGAGCCTCTGTGTTTTGTGAAGCAACTTTGTCGCCTTCAGGGATTCCTATAAGGCAGATATCAGTTTTCTTCGAATTATCCTAGAGTTCTCTGAGAGAATGATCCATTCTTGCTCGCCATTTCTCTTCCTCTTTGAGCTCTTAGGTACGTTCAAAAGCTTTGTCTTCAGTGTCAGAGATTCTTTCTTCTGCCTGCTCCATTCTGTTAGTGATGGATTCTACCATACTTTTCAGATCTTTGAGGGCTGCAAACTCTTGCCTCAATGTATCTAAATGTTTGGTCATTTTATCTTTGAAATCATTGAATTCTTGAGACAACTTTTGAATAATTTGAAATGCTGATTCCCTCCTTTTCTCCATTCTGTTGATCTTATTTGTTATACAGACTCTGAACTCAATTTCTGACATCTCAGCAATCTGTTTATGGATGGAGTCTTCAGTTGTATTTGCCAAGTCCTTCCTTGGGGATGTTGATCAACTCTGGTTATTCATGTTACCAGAGTTTTTCTACTGATTCTGCCCCATGCTGAATTACACTGTTTGGGTAGGTGAGCAAATAGGGAGATGTTGGGATGGGGGCTCCAGGAGTAATGATTAGCTAGCCCTTTGCCCAAAGGCTGGGACTGGTGTCTGTATCTTTTCCCCTAGAGCTTTGCCAAGGACCTGTACAGGGCTACAGCCTGAGAAATTGGGGGCCTGCTTGGTGTGGTGGGGGTAAGTGTCTCTGTCTTGTTTTCAGCTGGTCTCTGTTCTACCCTAGTAAATCAGTTACTCTGGCTTGAAGTCTCAGCTGTGGAGACATACCATGAGCTAGGTCACCCCACCCCCCCACAGGCAACAAGTGGGAAAGGAAAATCACACCTTTGCACAGCCACACACCCAGGGCATCACTTTGGATAGTCCTAGGGTGATTGGTCCAATTCAAGAGATCCAAATCAATTGTCCCAGTCAGTACTGGTCTCAGATGGGTGAGTTCAAAAGGTCTCTGGTAACTAGACAGCACGGCTCTGCTGGGAGCTTAGGTATGACTTTCTCTGGTTCTCTGTGTGCTCAGAAGGACCAACCCAGCAAATAAATTGGTCTGGGAAGGTTGATACCTCCTTCCCCACCTTGCACCTTTGTCACACCCAGTCACTGATAACCCCATAGGGCTGTGACCCCATTGTCCAATAAGCGAGTGTGGCTGGGCTTTATGTCTGCCAGAGTCAAAGTAAAGTCAGTGCTTCCTCCACTTGGTTACCACTCCCAGCAGAGGGAGCTGAAGCTTGTCTGTCTCAGGCACCCAATTGGAGCTGGAGAATATTCCACCTGAAGTCAATCTAGACCTGGAATTTGTTTTCTTAGAGTCATGGCTTGCCTCGGCTGGGAAGACGTGCATTTATCTATCTCTTCTCTCAGCTCGGCTCTCCTCCTTCAGCTTCATTGTGTTCTTTCTGGCCGTTATCTCTCCCCCTTGACTGGAGTTTTTTTTTTTTTTTTGAGACGAAACCTCAAGCTATCCCCCTGTGTAGAGTGCCATGACATCACAGCTCATAGCAACCTCCAACTCCTGGGCTCAAGCAAGTCTCCTGCCTCCCCCTCCCAAGTAGCTGGGACCACAGGTGCCCGCCACAACGCCTGGCCATTTTTTGATTGCAGCCATCATTGTTGTTTGGCCGGCCCGGGCTGGGGATTCGAACCCGCCACCTTAGGTGTACATGGCTGGTGCCTTAGCTGATTGAGCCACAGGTACCGAGCCTTGACTGGAGTTTTTGTTGAAAACTAGCTCCAGTCAGCCCTCACCCTCTGTTCCCCCATGTTCTTATTCGATGTGAAAATTGGAGTTAAGGAATATAGCCAACCTGAGAATTTAGCAAAGTACAAAACACATTGAAACCAAATGAACAAATAAACAGACAAAAATGCTACCAGAGGCACAAGCACATAGATGCACAGACAATCAGAAACAAGTAAACAAACAGACAAAACAACAACAACAAAAACGGTAATCACAAAATGATTAAAAAAGAAAAGGAAAAAAAACTCTGTTAGTCTGATGTAGGCACTCTCAGCAACCATAAGAAGGGAAGGAGAGGAAGAGAGAAGAAAAAAGAAAAATAGTATTAATAATAAAATGAAATATTTAACAATAACTCCTATAAGAAAAGGATGAAAAAAGAAAAAGAAAAAAAGGGGGGAACCACTAAGAAAAATATTATTCTTATGTATATATACAAACATACAACTATATGTATGGCATAGGGATCAACTTTAGTGAGAATATATTTATGTTGCAATATACTTTCTAGACAGTAGGTGGCCACCGTGAGTGGTTCCCAGGCTTATACCTGTTTCTTGGTTTGCAACGATTTTTTTTTGACGGTTGCCTGGCTACCCTTTGGGTACTTAGACTCTGAGGGAATGTTGGTGCCACAGATTTAAAAAAAAAAAAAGAAAGGACTCTTTGCTGGCAGGTTGCACAAATTCTCCCTACAACAGTTCCTATAAAGTGTGGGGTGTCCTGAACCAGCTTCAGGAGCAGGATACTGCCTGCAGGTGAGATTCAGCTCGCTGCACCTGGCCTGTAGGAAGAGGTGCTATGGAGATGCCATTTGAATTTTTGCACTACATCTGCTTCCTGACTGGCCACCCAGCTTCAGCTGTCCTGTTTCAGATGGCACCTCTATCTGCCCTCCAAATTCAGCACAGGAGTCCACGCTTCACCAGATTTTCCACTCAACTCCTATTTTCCCCTCAAACTGGAAATTGTAATCTTCAGTGGGGAAGGGGCTGATTACTGCTCGTGCCAGTCACTTTAGCACCTCAGCATAGACTTTTCCATCAGTCTCTGTGAGGGAGGGGCTGGTTGCCACTGATGCCTGTGGATTCAGTACCGAGTGCACAAGACTTTTCAGTCTCCATAAGGTGGGATTGGTTGCCGCTGTCACTCACCGCTTCAGTGTGGAACCATAAACAATTTTCTAAAATTACAAAGTATGTCTGTTTCCTAAGAGGGATCCTTTTCCCTCAATTTTTTGTCCAGCTGCCTAGACCCTTGATGCTCCAAATGGGGTCCAATTGGCTTCCCTTTCTGGTTGACAAATTCCATTTGGGAGTCCATGCCACACCACACTCTCTGCAAAATAGCAAAACTTCCCACAAATTGGGAATAGTAGTCTTCCATGGGGGAGGGGTTGGTTGCTGCTACCTCAGACTACCAGCTGCAGGGCCTGGTGCCACTTCGGTGTGGCACCAAGTTTTCTCTGGCAGATAATGTGATTCTGGGTTACAATTCCAGGCCAGCAATCCAGCTCTTTGCTGCACACCCTGCGTTGCCTGTCTCTGTCAACACTCCATGCAGGGAAAGGTCCAGCCCCCTCACTCTCACCTGAAACCATGAGGAGAGTTGATTGAAAGATGCATCCCCTCCACCATCTTGCTCCACCTCCAGAATGAAATGTTCTGTAGATGTCTATTAAATGCAAATGTTGAATGGCTCAGTCTAAGTCTAAAATTTCTTTGCTTACCTTCTTATTCAACACTGCCAAAGTGGTGTCAAAATTTCCAAATATTATGGTGCTAGAGGAAATCACACTGCTCATGTCTATTAAGAGTCTCATAAACTGAGGCACATCCTGGTTGGTTGCCTAAATGTTAATAATTAAAATCTCATCATGTTGAGTGTTTCCCTTAACAAATATAAAGTGACCATCCTTATCTTTTCCTTACTTTTGTTGGTTTAAAGCCTATTGTATCTGCAAATAAAATTGCAACACCTGCTTTTTTTGGTTTTCCATTTGCCTGAATTATAGATGACCATCCCTTCACCCTGAGTCTATATTTATCTTTTAAGGTAAGATGAGGTTCTTGAACTCAACTGATGTCTAGCCTGAGTTTTTGTATCCAGTCAGCTAACCTGTGCCTCTTTAGAGGACAATTTAAGCCATTCACATTAATTGAGAGTATTGATAAGCCTGGTAGTATTTGGGGTATCACATTTTTCAAATGTCCAGTGGACATTTTTAATCCCTTCACCACTGTGGAAGTTGGAATTTGATCAAAAGTTTCTGAATGAGTTAACTTTGGTGGTGGAGGATTGTACTGTTCATTATGGAGGATGGGTCTGAGGATATCCTGGAGAGCTGGTTTATTTATGGTTTAGTTATAGTTAGAAATTTCTTCAATGTGTGAATGTCATTAAAGTATTTAATTTCTCCATCATAGATGAAACTCAGTTTAGCTGGATACAGGATCCTGGACTGAAAGTTATTTTGTTTTAGAAGATTAAAGGTTGATGACCACCCTCTTCTATCTTGACAGGTTTCTACAGAGAGATCTACAGTCATTCTAATATTCTTCCCCTGGTAGATTATGGTTTTCTTATGTCTAGCTACTTGCAGAATTTTCTCCTTCATATTAACTCTGGTGAAGTTAATTATAATGTGTCTGGGAGAAGTTTTATTTGGGTTGAGTCGTTCTGGAATTCAGAAACTGTCTGCTATCTGAATTTCAGAATCTCTCGGCATGTTTGGGAAGTTCTCCTCAATTATTTCTTTCAGTAGAGCATCTGTGCCTTTTGAAGTAACCTTGTCACCTTCAGGAATTCCTATAAAGTGAATATTATTTTTCTTCAAATTATCCCAGAGCTCTCTGAGAGAATGAGTCATTTTTGCTCTCCACTTCTCTTCCTCTTTGAGTGTTTGGGAGCATTCAAAAGCTTTGTCATCAATGTCAGAGATTCTTTCTTCTGTCTGTTCCATTCTCTTACTGAAGGATTCTACCATATTTTTCAGATCTTTGTGGGCTGCAAGTTCATGCCTCAATGGATCAAAATCTTCGGTGATTTTCTCTTTGAATTCATTGAATTCTTCAGGGAACTTTTGAATTACTCTTTGAAATTATAATTCCATCTTTACCTCCATTCTGTAGATCTTATCTGCCATCCAAATTCTGAACTACATTTCTGCCATCTCAGCCATTTGTTTATGAATGGGATCTTCTGGTGTGTCTGTTTTGTCATTTCTTGGGGGAGTTGATCTACTCTGTTTTTTCATGTTGCCAGAGGTTTTCGGGTGATTCCGCCCCATGATTCTTTTTCACCATTTGGCTCGATGGGCAGGTATGGTGACATTGGATTGGGGGCCCCTATAGTTGTGGTTAACCAGCCCTTTGCCAAGAAGCTGGGACTGGTGACTGTAGCTTTTTCCACTACAGATTTGCAAAGCACCTGTACAGTATTATAGTCTGAGACTCTGGGGACATAGTTGTTGTGGTGGGAGTAAGTGGCTCTGTCTTGTATTTAGCTTGTCTTTTTCTGATCCTAGTGGATCAGTGACTCTGGGTTGAAATTTTAGCTGTGTAGAAATACCAGCAACTGAGACACCCTACCCCCCATGGGCAACAACTGGAAGGGGAAAATCAACCTTTCTCATTGCCACACAACCAGGGTACCACCTGGGATGCTCCTTGGGTGATTGGCCCAGGTTAGGAGTTCCAAATCAATTGACCCAGTCAGTACCAACTCTCAAGTGGGAGAATTCAAAAGGTCTCCAGCAATCAGACAGCAGGGGACTACTGGCTGCTCAAATGTGGCTCACTTTGGTGCTCTGTGCAGTCAGAAAGGCCCACCCATTAGCAGAGTTGGATGAGGGGGGCTGGTATCTCTTTCCCTACCTTGCACCTCTTTCATGCCCAGTCATTGGTAAGTGCATGGGACTGTGGTTCTGCTCCCTCCAATGAGCAGATGTGCCAGGGCTTTGCATCTGCCAGAGTCAAAGGAAAGTCAATGTGCTCTCAGCCCGGTCACCACCCTATGCCACCTGCCAGCTGGGGGAGGTGAGCTCTGCCTGCCTTAGGTAATCAATGGCAACTGGAGTGTGCTCCACCTGAGCTCAGTCCAAACCTGAGGAAAACAAGTCAGCAAATGATTTTCTCCCTCAGCCACTGAGCCTTTGATCCAGCTGCTCTGCAGGACTAGTATCCTTATAGGAGGAGGTCTGGCTTCCTCTGGCATTCCTCAGAGTTGGGGAGGTGTCTCTCCAAGATTAGACCCCAGCAGGATCACTCTACTGTTGCTGAATCTTCATTGGAGGTGTCCCTGCCAGCTCCTAGGTGGCTCCCATGGCTAGGTAGGTGGCTGTGGCCCCTCCAGTAACAGGAGGTGCATGGCCCCAACAGCAGGGTGGGGCACGTGGTGTGCAGTTCTGGCAGGGCATAGCACCCAGCAGATCTGGCCATGTGGGCGAGTGATGGCTCTGCCAGGGCTGGGCTCAGGCCTCATGGCTCTGGCAGGGCAGTTCTGACTGGGCAGGGTACATGGCTGTGGGAGGGTGGGGCTTGCAGGGAGCATGTCTAGCACAGTTGGGCACAGTGCACTTGATTTTGGCAGGGCAGAGTGCATGGCTCACAAGTGTCCTACTGCAACTGGTTTGCACTATCACAGAGCCAAGCCCTGCAGCCTCCTCCCTTTGTCTGGACTATTGCTGGGTTCACTGTTACAGTGTAGCTATTCTACCACAGCCCTTGCAGTGCTCAGACCTGGCAATGAACTGCAGACATTCTGGTGTCTGCAGGTGTTAGACTTCTGGATTGTCAGGCAAGTTGGGGAGGGTGGACTGGAAGTTCAAAATGGCAGGGAAAACGTTACTACAACTTTCATGCTTGGCAAGAGAGAGCTCAGGTTGATAGCAGGGTCCCTCCACTTCCTGCAAGTCTCTCCAGTGGGGTGAGACAAGAGGTCCTCAGTTCACCACTCTCCTGTAGAAAACCTACAGTGAGCCAAAACTAAAAGAAAATAACACTCTTGGGGGAGGGGGCAAATACTTTTCCTTTGGTATGAGTTTTGTACCTGAAATTTGCTTTCTTGGAGTCACACCTTGCCTCAGCAGAGGTGACATGCAGTTATCACACTTCTTTCTCAGCTCGGCTCTCAGTCTTCAGCATTGTTGGGTACTTTCTGATGATAATCCCTCCTTCTGGATGGGAGCTTCTGTTGAAAGCTGGCTCCAGTCGGTCATCTTGCTCCTCCCTAGTAGATGTTCTTTATTGCATTGAGGATTCACCTCTACTCATATTTGTATGAGAGTTTTTATCATGAATGAGAGTTGAATTTTCTTATTTAATTGTAGCTGTGTACATTAATGCAGTCATAGGGTACAATGTGCTGGGTGGAGGGAGGTTAATTGGAGAGTTGGATTTAGATAAATCCTTTTTTTTGTATCAGTTGAATCACACAATTATTCTTCTTTAGTATATTAATATGCTGACGTAAATCTATTGATTTTTTAATATTAAACCAGCCTTGCATCCTTGGAAAAAAATACCATTTGTCTATTCTTGGTATAATTTGGTATAATTATTTTAATATATTGCTGAATTTTATTTGCTAATCTTTTTTTCAGATAGTCTTAAGCTGTAAGAGTGGTAGATTGCCATGGTGTCACAGCTCACAGAAACCTCAAACTCCTGGGCTTAAGCTATCCTCTTGCCTCAGCCTCCCAAGTAGCTGGGACTACAGGCACCTGCCACAACCCAGCTATTTTTTGTAGTTGTTGCAATTTTCATTGTTGTTTTAGCTAGCCCAGACTGGGTTCCAATCTGCCAGCTTTGGTGTATGTGGCCGGCACCCTACCCACTGAGCTATGGGTGGCCTATTTGCTAATTTTTTTTAAGACTGTCACATGGATATTGATAAGGAATATTGGTCTGTAGTATTTTATGCTCTTTGGTTTTGTTCTCAAGGTAATTCTAGCTTCATAAAACATACTGTGAAGTATTTCTTCCCCTTTTATTTCCAAGAAAATTAGGTAGAATTTTTGTTAATTTTTTTAAAGATTTGTAGAATTTTCCAGTGAAAAAATATGGGCCAGGAGATTTGGAGGGGGGAATATTTCATCATTAATTCAATTTCTTTTAATATTTATAGGGTTATTCAAATTATCCATTTCATATTGAATGTGTTAGAGTAGTTTATATTTTTCAAAGAATTGGTCCATTTTATCCAAGTTGTTCATATATGTGTGTGCAGAGTTGTTTATAAGGAATCCTATATTATCCTTTTGATGTCTGCATGTTCTTTAAGGATATATCTTATTTCATGCTTGATATTGGTCATTTATTTCTCCTTTTCTCCCCTTTATTAATCTTGCTGAAGTTTGTCCATTTTAAAAATCTTTCAAAGAGCCACATCATTACTTCTAGGTTTTCTCTGATAGCACCTCAGTGTGAGTGCTGGGCACCTTGTTGCAGCATCATGAGAGAATAAGTGTGAACTCTCCACTAGGCCTTTGCTGGTGAGGATGGTAGTGAAGCCAAGCCACTATAATCTTTTTTATAGTGCTTGGCTGAAGTAGAGCAGTTTTGTTTTGTTTTGTTTTGTTTTTTGAGACAGAGTTTTACTTTGTCACCCTCCGTAGAGTGCTGTGGTATCATACATCATAGCAACCTACAACTCTTGGTCTCAAGTGATTCTCCTTCTTCAGCCTCCCAACTAGCTGGGACTGCTACAGGTGCCCACCACAATGCCCAGCTATTTTTAGAGATAGAGTCTCACTGTTGGCTGGTCTGGAACCTGTGAGCTCAGGGCAATCCACCCACCTCAGCCTCCCAGCTAAGATTACAGGTGTGAGCTACTGTGCCCAGCCCAGAAGTAGAGCAGTTCTTGCCTAAATTTTTTCTCTTTTTAGGTTGCTTCCTTCCTGGCCCTTTGGTTGAGAACATCCATTTTACTGGGGCTTTTTGCATCTAGATCTATTGAAGTTTCTGGGTTGCTGGCTTTTCCTGTTTCAAGTCTGGGTACATGAAGCAAAATGAAAATCCAGGGGAGTCATTACTGTATAGTTCCTTTGATTCAGAGGTCTCTAGCATATTTGGCTTCTTCCCACCACCTTTCAGTTTTTTTATGTGTATTTTATACATAATGTTCAGAGTTTTTAGTTGTACTCAGCCAGAGTAATAAGTAAAGCGCATCTATTTCAATCTTAGAAGCAGAAACCCTGTTAGCCCTGTTGTTTGTTTTAACAAATGTTTTGTTATTTTGTTTTTAAATCAGGAGGAGGCTTCAGTTTTGTAAAATGTCCTTTTGGTCTGTATTGACATAATGTGCTTTTCTGCTTATACCTATTAATACAAGGTTTATACATGTATAAAGTTTTAACTAAACTTGTGTGGTGGATATTACTTAGTTGCTTACCCACATTCCCAGGCATATAGCAGGGGTTATAGATTCAGATAAGGAATGCTGGCTAGGACTTTTGCAAATCCAGGGAACAGTGGGAGCTGGGCTTAATGGAGAAGAATATTGACTTATCTGTAGTGAAAAAATGCTACTCACTTGCAGCTGAAAATTTTCTCACAGGATGTGTGTATCTTGCTTCCTGATCTTTGCTTTTGTTTCAGAGAGACTAAACATAAGTATTTTTATGAGAAATTTTCCAATTTTTAAATGTTAGCATTTAATTTACAAATATTGTCATACAATGTGCATGTCAAACCAAACATACTTGTTAAACTAATTATTAAGAGGGCTACCATTTTATACCTTCCAGCACAGGGATATTGATGAGTCAAAATAAGGCTTTGTGTTGGGGTGAAAGAGAAGCAACCCTAACTCCATTTTGATATAATTATTTTTCCTGAGAATCAGTGGGAAGGCAAAGCATGCCTGATTCCATTCTGTTGTTTTGCTACATTTTATTGTAAAAAAAAAAAATGGTTCTGCTTGCCTCCCCACCCACTGCATGGTATTTTAAGTCTACCTGGTTAGAACGGTTAGAATTATTAGTATTGTGTAGAAAGTCACTATTTTTGTGACAACAATCCTTATGGTTATGTTAAGGTAGTCTTCATGTCATCTGTATATGATATGGAAATTCTAAAATAGCAAGTTTGACTCCACTTTACTGTTTACTCCTTTTCTGTTATATTCCATTACCTTTGAAACTGGTTCCTCTTGTTTGCCCTTCCATTGTATAACTGTGAATACGTTTAACCAGGTTTGTTAGTGATGTAGGTTACTGACTGCACTTATGATTATATCCTTGGTGATTACTGCTTTTTATGATCATGTTGTTTATGACCCTCACCTGCAAGTCCCCCTCCCTACACTACCTTAGGACATTTTAGATTATATTTGTCTTGTAAAAAAGAATTACTAAGTGCTCTTATAATCATAGCATTGTAAACTGACTACCCTCATGGTTTCCCTTAAATGCTGGTTTTGCTTCTGTAATTATGCATGATTTTCCCTAGGAAAAGTTTTTCCTTATAAAAGTCAGAGCCTCAGACAACTCTTACCTGCTCTCAGAAACCCCATGTTAGGACACTGAGGGAGTCACTGGCTGGCTCTTCAGTAAAAGGACTCTTTAATTCAACTTGTCTGGTGGTGTGGTCTTTGGGAGGCTCCTGGGCATAACATTCCCTTCCCTTAGACTAGAAAAGATTGCCTAGGAACTGTAAATGTAGCGAACTTAAATGTCAAGTGTGTCCTTAATAAAGGGACACAATCTCTTCCCCCCTCCAACTACAGGCCAAACTCTTAATGCCATAGGAAATAAACCTCTAGATGGTTTTTAGGGATTCAAACATTGATATCTGCATTCCTCCTTTCCTAAATAAAAGTCCAGCACAGTAATGAGAATGTGAGAATTTGTTTGCTCATTGTGATATTAGAATTTCATGTTGTGTCCTGGGAGGTTGGACTGAGATTGCCCCATTTAGTGCCTGGGAGCATGCCTGCATTTTATTGAGACAGTATAGAGAGTGACAGAAACAATTTCTAAGAGCCCAATAGGGTCATAGAAGTTAAAAGGAACTCAGCTGAAATGAAGAGACCATTCAGATGGATTATACAGTAAACCTTATAGAAGTTTTGCAAAAGGAAACAACTTAAATTACAAGTAAGTTACACTTCTAGACCATTTGAGTTTATGGACCCCAAACTGTATCCACCCACACTAGTCTTTCTTCCATGAATTCTATCATATCCCAGGGTTGATATTATTAATATATTCTAAACCATTTTCCATTACAACTTCAATTTTTTCTTAACACAATAGTTACCGCCTCCCACATAAGTTTTGTTTAGAGCTTAAAAGTGCTTTCTCTATTTTATAAAACTTGTTTTTCATATCTGATTTGTAAAAATGGATTCCAGCATATGAAACTCATAACATTTTTTATCTGTGATTATATATTTTTTACAAACTCCTAAGTATAAATACAATTTTAATTTCTGTGAAGAGTATCATTGAAATTACTGAAGCCCCAAACTCTGCTTAATCTTAATGTTTATACTTGTTTCCTTGTATATTTAAAAAATTTGTAGCCGGGCATGGTGGCTCATGCCTGCAATCCCAGTAGTACTCTTGGAGGATGATGCGGGTGAATTTCTTGAGCTCAGGAGTTCAAGACCAGCCTGAGCAAGAGGAAGACACTGTCTCTACTAAAAATGGAAAAACTGGCTCTGTGTAGTGGCACAAGCCTGTAGTCCCAGCTACTGAGGAGGCTGAAGCAGGAGGATCACTGGAACCAGTATTTTGCTATGAACTATGATGCCATGACATTCCACCTAGGGTGACAGAGGAAGACTCTGTCTCGAATAAATAAATAAATAATTTGTAAGCTCAGACTTTGCCCTCAATACCTTTGCAGTTTAGGTTTCTTGTATTTGTTTGTTCTGATTGCTTTCTTTTTCTCTCTCTCACTCTTGCTTTCACTCTCAAAGTAACTCACATTATACCTCTTTTTCTGGTTTCTTTTCTTTTTCTTTTTTTGAGATAGAGTTCTACCCTGTTACCCTGAGTAGAATACTGTAGCATCATACTCATAGAAAAATCCCATGTTCCAACAATCCTCCTGCCTCAGTCTCCTGAGTAGCTAGTACTACAGGCTTGTGCCACTAAACACAGCTAGTTTTTATATTTTTAATAGAGATGGAGTCTCCCTGTTGTTCAGACTGGTCTTGAACTCCTGACCTCAAGCAATACACCTGCCTTGGATTCCCAGAGTAGTGGGATTACAGGCCTGAGTCATTGCACCTGGCCCCCTTTTCTGGTTTATTTTTGTTAAACTACACACTCTATGAAAGGTCAGACAGAGATGTATTTCAGTATTATTTAAAAGCTAATGAGTTATATGATATCTCAAAGTGGTTTTGCTTTGCATTTCTCTGATGATTAAAGATGATGAGCAATTTTTTATGTGTCTGTAGACCGTGCACCTGTATTCTTCAGAAAAGCTTATGTTCATGCTTCTTGCCCACAATGAAATGGGATAACTTGTTCTTTTCTTATTAATAAGTTTGAGTTCTCTGTGGATTCTGGTTATTAGACTTTTGTCAGAAATATAATCTGCAAAAATCCTCTCCCATTCTGAGGGCTGTCTACTTGCTTTACTTACTGTGTTCTTAGCAATGCAGAAACTTTTTAGTTTGATCAGATCCCAGTAATGTATTTTTGATGTTGCTTCAATTGCCCAGGGGGTCCTCCTGTATTCTCCAAGGCCAATTTTTTCAAGTGTTTCCCCTGCACTCGCTCCAAGAATTTTTATAGTTTCATGTCTTAAGTTTAAGTCCTTTAACCAGTGAAAAGTCAATTTTTGTTAGAGGAGAAAGATGCAGATTGTTCATTGCAGCTCAATTCCTAATTGCCAAGTCTTGGAAGAGGCCCAAGTGCCCATTGACCCATGAATGGATCAGTAAATTGTGGTATATGTATACCATGGAATACTATGCAGCATAAAAAAGATGGAGACTTTACTTCTTTTATGTTTACATGGATGGAACTGGAAAATATTCTTCTTAGTAAAGTATCCCAGGAATAGAAAAAAAATATCCATTGTACTCAGTACTACTATGAAACCAATTTATAATAACTCACACTTTCCTATGAGAGATGAATTACAACTATAGCCCAGAATGAAGGAGGGAAGGGGGGGAGGATGGGAAGAGAGGGGAGTGGTTCAACAGAGAGAGGGTTAATAGTGGGACCTCACCTATGAAGCTTATTGCAAATGTACAAGTCAAATATATCAAGTATTGAACACAAATGTCTTAACACTGTGATTAAGTAAATGAGGTGAAACCTATGTTAATTAGTAGGATGTAAGCACTCCAATTGGTACAAATAATCAATAATCAATACATTGAATTCCACAAAGGCATAAATGTATTTATGATCTATGTATATGACTTAATAAAAAAAAAAAACAGCCAAGGCCTTTCCTTGCCTTTGGTTGTGTTTCTCACTGGAATGGAAATAGAGAGTCTTACCTATTCCTGCAAATAATTCCTCTTCATGTATGTTATAACAGTGGTTCTTAGGTGTTAGTACATATAAGCAGCCTGGGGATTTAGGGTAACCACTTCATTTCTGGCTCCCCAGACTTGCTGGTTTCAGCACTAACAGTTCCTTCATCCCAGGACACCCCTCAGTCCTGGGCAAACTGGATTGGTTGGTCACTGTGTCTGAGGGCTTGTTCAAACCCAAATTCCTGGACTCCCACTTTTAGAGATTCTGATCCAGCAGGTCTTATCCAGAGGGCAGCCTGAGAATTCAAATTTCTCACAAAGCTCCCAGGTGCTGCTGGGTGTCTGAGATCAAACTTGGAGTAACCCTGTGCTGTGGTTTGAATATATGCGTCCTTACATATGTCGGAACCTAATACCCAATGTGATAGTGTTGAGAGGTGAGGCCTCTTGGGAAGTGATTAAATCGGGAATGCTTCATCTCATTTATGGAGTTAGGTGCCCTTTTCAAAGAGGTGGAAAGGAGCATCCTAGTTCCTTTTTGTCCCTTCATCTCTCTTTACCATCTGAGGGACACAGAATTCATTCCTTTTTGCCCTCTGCCATATGAGAACACAGCAATAAGGTTCCATCTTTGAAGCATAGGGTGGACCCTCAGCAGACACCAAATCTATTGATGTCTTAATCATGGACTTCTCAGCAAGAAATGTCTGCTGTTTGCAAATTACTCAGTCTGAGATATTTTGTTACAGCAGCAGAAATGGACT
>CAUYQV010027509.1:0-14069 GCA_963574575.1 Galagoides demidoff | reverse complement strand
GCCTGGCCATTTTTTGGTTGCAGCCATCATTGTTGTTTTGCCAGGCCCGGGCTGGGGATTCGAACCCGCCACCTTAGTTGTACGTGGCTGGTGAACTCCATTCCTCTTCAGAAGGTTCTAGGAGGGAATTATCTTCGATTTGTAACAGTGCTGCCTGGGATCATCTTAATCATCCTTTCCCATGCAGAAATAGAAGTCAGCTGAAAACTAGAATTTGTTGAGAAGGAAAAAGAGAAAATGAGAAAATAGAAGTATCAGGGTATAGCCAAGATGCTCACTGTAGTCATCTGTTTGTTTTAATTGAATGGTTTGTATCTTCAGGCAATCTCATTATTCTCCCCAGAGCAGAAGTGCCAAGTGAAGGCACAAACCTCATTAACCTTTCAATGCTGAAATCAATAATCTACAATAAATCTAAGCTAATTTATTACCAATAAATTTCACCAAATGTAATGGTTTGTACCTGGGGACATTAGAGAATGTGGTAAGAGTACCCATTCCTGTATCAAAATTATATCCTTCATTTGCCTTGTTGGTTTTTAGAACCTTCTGAATATGGAACATGTTGTTGACATTTACAAAGAACATAATTTTCCAGCAGGGTTAACAATCTGTTTTTTTAGTTGAGAAGGCAATGGGACCTTTTCTCTTTCCATGATTCTTTCTAATAAATGACATGAATAAAGAGAAACAGTCAAACATCCACATGGAATTTCCTTCTCTTTTTCCCTCCATGAAAAGTAGGGATGTGATCCACGTTAAGGAACTGGGAAGGGGTCCCCTAAACCCCAAAATAAGGTCTGGGTTCTTCCAATGGCTGGCACATAGTAGGCATCCCAAAAATATTGGTTGAAAGAATAACAAAATGATGAACCTGAACTTTGAGAGTCAACCTTTTCTTGCTAAATACATATGTACATAAGTAAGTGTGTATGTATGGATGTATATGGACATATGTTCATATGCACGTGTACTCGTATGACATATACACAAATATATCAGCAAGATAGTGGGATGCTTGCCTATTTATCTTGGAAAAAGAAAAGAATGATACACTAAAGTATTTGCCAGGTAAGTGATTGCAAAACAGGATAACAGGAAACAAAAAGGATTCTGTCTGTGTGTGTTATAGTGAAAACTCCATAAAAGTAGCCATTTTGTATGTACACTGCTAAGTCTCTAGTGCTCAGAGAATGCCTAGGATAAATCAGGTGCTCACCAAATGTTTGATGCATGAGTGAAAGAATGCATATATGGATGAGGAAATGGTTACTAGAAGTAGAAGCAATAGGACAGCACTTGTGAGTTTTCTGGGAAGGATATGCACAGAGAGAGGACAGAGAGAGGAGAGTATTTGTAGACTAAAGCAACAGGACCACACATGTGCATGCCAACAAGGAATCCTCTATTTAAATGGCTCTATCCCATGCTCAGGCATAAGCCTCTCTCAGCCAAGAGAAGAGTTCTGTGTTCTAATGCCATGCAGGAAAAATCACAGAGTGTAAGTGGTCCCTGTCATTCTGTTTCATTTCACCACTGTCTCGTCTCTCAGGTTAAGTGGAATTACTTCATGCATCTCAAAACACTATAGAGCCCTCTCACAACCAGACCCACACTTAAGTGCTCCTGAAAGAAGGAGCCACCTGCTGTAGGTGGTTGCCTTATCAAAAGGAGAGCTAATCATGCCCTCTAACTCACAGCAGCTCCCGCTTCAGTAGCATTCATTTAACCAGATGCTGCTTACCCTGTTGGTTTTGCCCCCAGCCCTCTTCAGGTCTGGTATATTAAGCTTTGTTACTTAATGAGCCAAATCCATTCCCTAAGTAAGGGAAGCAAAAAAGGTAGAAATGGTTGCAACAGCTTTGGATGTCCACCAAGGGGCATGTCACTTCTCAAGTTGACATAGTCAATAAAGAACTTTTAAAACAATATTTCTCAAAAGTGCTATCCCCAGGCTACCTACATTGCCATGAAGTAGATGGCAGTTAGCAATTCAGTTTCCCAGACCCTGCACACAAGAAGTCTAAGATAGGGCAAGGAATCTACATTAACAAGCACTTTTTAAAAACCACAAACTACCTTACCAGATGTCAAGCTATACTTGACAAAATATCATGGCACTGGAACAAAAACATAGACATAGACCCAGGGATCAGAATAAAGAACTCAGACGTGAAATCATCCTCATATTACTATCTGATTTTTAACAAAACAGATAAAAATATACACTGGGAAAAAGAATCCCTCCTCAATAAATGGGCAAGGAAAACCAGATGGCCACATATAAAAGACTAAAACAGGATCTATACCTCTCACCATTCACAAAAAAAAAAATTAAATTAACTCATGATGGATAAAAATATTAAACCTAAGGTAGGAAACTATAAAAATTCTAGAAGAAAATGTTGGAAAATCTCTGATAGATATTAGTGAATCACTAATCACTATAGTGGTTTTATCTCGTGTCTTTTTTTTTTAATTTAAAAATTTTTAATTTCTTCTTATTTTTTTAAATTTCAGAGCATTGGGGGGTGTATATATATTTTGTTTACATACTTTGGCTTTTGCACAAATTGAGTCAAGTTTATACGTATGCCCTCCACCCAGGCAGTCAGTGTGCATCGTACCCAACAGGTGCGTGCAGAAGACCCCAAAAGCAATCAGAGAAACAAAAAAATAATAATAATGTTAAATAAATAGGTTCTGATCAAATTAAAAAGTTTCTGCACAGCTAAAGACACAATCAAAAGAACGAACAGAAACTCACAGAATGGGAGAAAATCTTCTCATTCTATATATCTGTTAAAGGATTGATAACCAGAATCTACAAAGAACTCAAGCAAATCAGCAAGAAACAATCAAACAACCCATTAAAAAGTGGGCCAAAGAGTGGTGCCTGTGGCTCAAAGGTGTAGGGCACCAGCCCCCATATGCCAGAGGTCGGGGGTTCAAACCCAGCCCTGGCCAAAAATTGCAAAAAAAAAAAAAAAAAAAAAAAAAAAGCATGCCAAAGACATGAACAGAAACTTTTCAAAGGAAGATAAACTAATTTATGAAAATAAAATGCATAATGTCTATAATTATTAGGGAAAAGCAAGTCAAAACCACAAGGCAATATCACCTAACTGCAACAAGAATAGCTTATCTTAAAAAGTCCCAAAACAACGGATGCCTGTGTGGATACAGAGAGATAGGAATGCTCATATACGGTTGGTGGGACTGCTAACTAGTGGAACCACTGTGGAAAATTGCATGAAGGTACCTCAGAGAATTTCAAGTAGACCTACCATTCGAGCTAACAGTCCCACAGCTGGGAATATATCCAGAGGAAAAAAGGTCATTTTATGAAAATGATCTGTAATGCTTATAGCAGCACAATCACAAAGGACATGGAAACTGCCTAAGTGCCTATCAATATCTGAACAAATGAATAAAATAAGGTATATGCATACTATGGAATACTATTCAGCCATAAAGAAAATGGAAATCTGATCGCTTTTGTGACAACATGGATGGAATTGGAGACCACTCTTTTAAGTAAAACATCACAGGAATTGAGAAACAAACACCTGTACTCAATCAAATTAAAAAGTATCTGCACAGCTAAAGACACCATCAAAAGAACGAACAGACAACCCACAGAAGGGGAGAAATACCAGGTTAGAACTAATCAACACTTACGTGCATGTATGGAAGTAAATCCCAATGAAAATCAAACTGGGAGATGGGGGGATGGGTAAATGTCACCTATTGGGTACGATGCACACTGCCTGGGTGGAGCTTATAAACTTGACTCAGTTTGTGCAAAACCAAAGTATGTAAACAAAATACATATACCCCCCCCCAATGTTCCAAAATTTAAAAAAATAATAAGAAATTAAAATGTTTTCAATTAAAAAAAACACACAATCTAAAACCACTAAAATTAGAGAAGCCCTAATTCTAAAATAAATCTACTTCCTTCCTCCTCCATGAGATTTTCACAAATGCCAGGCTTTCACTCACTTTGCAAGGTAGAATATTCTCGAGTAGCATAGTCAAGAAAAAGCACCAGTCAATATGCACTTGTTATCTGGTGTGTGACAGGCTGTATAAGGCAGAGGGCAGGGCAGGTCCTCTGGCATGAGGCTGCCTGAGCCTGAACCCCAGCTGTGCCACTTAGCAGCTGTGGGTTCATTAACTCCTTTGCATGTTAGTTTTCTCTTTGTACAGTAAGGATGGTAACCACAGCAGCCGTCTCAAGAGGTTGTTAGGATTAAATAAGTTAATATACATAGAGAGTTCAGCTCTGAGCCTGGGATAAGTACCTGACTAATAAAATAACTGAGAGTTTACTTTATTAATGCTATGGGAACTGGGGGTGAGCTGTGAGAAAAGAGACTTTGCCTTGCCCTAATGGCATTTAAGAATAATAGGAAAAGTAGGCATTAACCACAACCTATAAATAAGAAGTTAACTAAATATGAATGTGAGAGCGCTTGGAAGGAGAATTACCAACTGTGTAAAAATGTGGTCCTAATAAGGCATCTGTCAGAACCATGGGCAAAAACTGTGGGCAGGAACCGAACCATGGGAAAAAGCCGTGGGGTAGCAAGAACCTGGTCTGGGGCTCACAGTATGCCAAGGCACATCCTTCTCTCTAAACCTTGGTTGCCCAACATGGAAAATAAGAGGCTTAGCTGAGATGATCTCAAAGGCCCTTCCAGCTATAACAAAACAGCAGGACAGAGAACAGGTGAGCTTTGCAGAGGCTGGTGCCCCAGAACCCTCACTGTGAGAGCCAGAGGGAAGACAGAGCAGGGGAAAGGGGAAAGACACAGAAGCACCCAGGGCTCCAAAACAATCTATGTTTTGCCTGAGTTCTCTTCCTCTCAGCCCTATTTTAGACTTTTTTTTTTTAAAAGAAGGGTAACAGAAGAAAAAGAACCATCTACATGATACGTGGGGAAAATAACATCTGGCTCATTGTTTGAGTCTGTGGGTTTTCACATTTCCCTTCAGATGATGGGAAATTAGTGGAGAAACGAAGGGAGGGAAAGGCAGACGTGGAAGGAGATTCAAAGGCAGAAGAGAGGGCAGAAGAGGGCTCCAACGGGGGAGAGAGTATGAGAGGAGAAAAACAGGAGATGTATCAGCTGCAAATTTGGGGGTGTCCTTACAATGCAGTCTGCAATTCAATAGCTCCCTTACTTCTGCTTCGCCCCTCCCTCCACCTCTCCACTTAGACTCGATTCTAAATACATTATAGAAGCTTTCAGTTGCTTCATCTCTCCTCATGTATTTCTCTGAGTAGCAATAATAGATGAATGACAAGAACTACCAGCCTACTTCCAAGGTAAAGATTGGAAACTGCCTTTCTGTAAATGAGAAAAAATTTTAGATTAACCTACCTGCCTACATGAACTCTTTTTTTCTGTGATAAACATGACCTCGAGCTGGAAAGAGAAAACACAAAGTAGAAAGATGGAGTGTTAAGAGCCTGCCTCGTTTTGCAGATGGAAAGATGAGGACACAGAAAAGAGCTGCTGTCTATACAAGGTCAAAGAGCAAGAAAGGGATGCCCAAGTCACCTGTCATCCAGTCCCAGTGAGACACAGTCACAGAAACATCAAAAGGTATCTTGCGTTTTAATAGTGACATACATATTACAAAATGTATCTGTAAAACGAGCATATCATATCCATGATTTGGGGGACATAATTGCTTAGGGAAAGGCTAAATTATGTATCTATGTTTACAATATGAATTAGTTTAAGGAATGCTCCTGACTAGATCTTAAATTACTGAGAGAGATCCTGGCCATTCCGAAAAAAAAAAAGAAAATTATCCAGCTTGCAAACCTCCCCAGCGTCCTCTGAAAAGTCAAACAGCTCACCCTATGGCACTTCCTCCCCTCCCAGAGTAAGCCAGGGAAATGAGAGTTGGGTATTCAAAGGAGTCAGGCAAGCATAATATTGTATATACACTCGACATCCATCTCCCGTATGAAACCTCATTGTTCCTGTGTAACAAAAAGTAAATATTTACTGTGAGCCAGGAGAAGTAGCAAATGATCAGCCTCCAGGCCATCAATCATCATAAGCCACACTCCCATTCTAATAACCCTTTGCAGGGGGGGCAGGCCAGGACGGCAAAGACTGTCCAGGAGATAAGAGCTTGTCAGAGGAGTCAAATCGCTCCAAGTGGGAGAATATAAGGTGAGTTGTTCAAGCGTGCAGGTTGTGAAGGTCCCTAAAGATGGGTTTATAAAGTGGAGGTAGAAGGGCCGAGTGGATAGGAGCTTGGCATTTGCAGCCGGGCTACCTGCCCCTCCATGTGCCAGCTGCGGGAACTTGGGTGAGACAATTCCTCTGGATCTTTTTCGACATGTGTAAAGTGTTGGTAGTAAGAGGAACCACTTCACAGAGCTGCTGCGAAAATTAAGTGGGTTAATACAGGCAAGATGCTTGTGACAGCAGGACCATAGGAAGTGCTTAATAAATATCTCTAGGGGAGTCTTGACTGAAAGAGGGTGGCCAAGACGGTGGTACCGAATCTTTGTTAGCTCCAGAGCACTCGGCAGTCCAGGAATTTGATCTGCTGATCTATAATTCATGTCATTGTCCAAGCTCACACAGCCAATAGGAGAGAGAATAAGGATTTGAACCTGAGCAGTCGGTGTCCATTACGTTCCGCCACCTCTCTTGAGAAGAGGTCACAATACATTTGCTGTTGTGCTTTCTTTCACTTTTTCTTCCCCTGCCTATTTACCTTGCCTTCCTTCAGGAATAGGGATAGACTAACTCCCTATGGGAAATGCAAAGTACCCAAGTGAAAACAAAAGTACCAAACAATAGACAGAAAACTTCCGGTCTAGTCCCAAGTGGAATGAATGGCTGGAGCAAATGGAAGTAATTAAGCCTGGACGGGGAATTACCTTGTGAACTGAAGGGAGAGATGGTGAAAAGGGAGGGACACGATTGTTCCCCAAGGAGGGACACCATTATTCTCAGGGGTCATTTCACTGAGTGAAAAGTGATCAGGAAACAAATTCCAGTTCAGTGTTAAGACAGAACATTCCAGCATATATCACATAGTGATTATAAGGGGAGGAGTATGCCCCCCCACATACACACAAATTCATGTGTTGAAACCCCAACCCCCAATGTGATGGTGTTAGGAGGTGGGAACTATGAGAAGTAATTAGGCCACGAGAGTAGAGCCCTCATAAGCAGGATTGGTGCCCTCATCAAAGGGACCCAAACAGCTCTCTCACTCTCCTCCCACCATGCGAGAGCACATGGAGAAGGCTGTCATCTGCAGCCGGGAGGGCTCCCACTAGGACCCAACCATGCTGCTCTTCTGACCTGACATGCAGCCTCCAGAATGTGAGAAATACATTTCTGTTGTATCAGCCACCTAATTTATGGAAATTTGTTATAGCAGCCCAAACAGGCTGAGACAGTGGCTGAGAACTTAAATTCAAGTCAGACAAATCCTAGCCCCATCGCTTACTATTTGTGTGACCGTGAGCAAGTTACAAAACCTCTCTAGGCTTCCAGTTTTGCCTCTCAGAAGGTGGGGGAGGGCTTAGTAGCACCCATCTCTCTTGTAAGACCAGTGTAATCTTTAAATAAGATAAAGCATGTAAAAGGATTAGCACAGTGCTCACCTTGTAAGCCCATGATGCATGTTGACCATAAACTTGGTCTAGATTATGAGCAAATGGAAATACTGCTGAGTAAAGATCACTATGTCTTTAAATTTTATTCCTCTCTAAAGACATTTATGTTTAAAATAGTTTGGGAGATCAACCATCCACCTTCTCATGGATTTAGCAAACACATGTTTCCTGAGCACCCACTCGGTGTGATGCTTTGAGGACAGAAATGTATAGTCCACTTACATTCCAGGGAAGAAGGTAAGTATGCAGATATAACCACTTAATTAGGTCTTTAACGATAATTATAACATGCGCTATAAAGGATAATAAAGCTGCCACCTGAATATGTAACAAAGGACTGACCTATACTTGGTAAGGAGAGCAGGGGGCCCTCCAAGGAAGTAAGTTTTGAGCGAAGTCACCTCAGGGTGATGCTGTGATCTGCCACCCAACAAAGGGCAGTGTGCGCCAAGGGCAGTGTGTGCCCACAGCAGGGAGTTATTGGTCTTAAATGACTCAAGAAAGTGTCACAAATGGTCCTATTTGAGCTAGGTCATGAAGGATGAATAGCATTTTCCTAGGAAGAGAAAGAAAAGAAGGGTTTTTGTTGTACCAGACTTTGTCTATAAAGACTCAGGGAAAATATCAGAACTGGGGGCTCAGATAATACTACTTTTGTTATGACTAGAAGGTATTAGCAAAAATTAAATTAAAACCTATTATTTAAAGATTTTGCTGCAGTGTTATTTATCAAGGAAAATTGGAAATAACCATAAAATTAATTGTCTAGCAGTTGTGGAAATTTAAACTAAATTAAGCCCAACAGGACTTTCTGTATAATTCTACAAATATATTAATATTATGTTCTTCAAGAGCCTGCGATAACATACGAACTCCTTATTTAAAATACTAAGGGAAAATGGAGAGACAGAAAATTGCAGTTATAGTATGAGAACAATCATATTATTTAAACCTACATATATTATTCTAAGATACGGAAAAGGAAATAAATATAGAAAAACTCATATCCAATTATTTTAGAATATAGAAAATTTGTAGGTTTTTTTTGGAGACAGAGTCTTACTAATAAGTTTCCTATTCCTAGCAGGAATGCAATGCCTATTCATGTGCACAATCACAGCTCACTATGGCCTCAAACTCCCAGTCTCCAGTGATCCTCCTGCCTCAGCCTCCTGAGTAGCTGAGACTATAGGCGTGTTTCACTGCACCTAGCTTATGTATCATGTACTAAATTCTCTATTTAAAAACGTGTTATTTATTTTGTTGGTAATGGAAATAAATACTCTTTGCTTTCTTTCTTTTTATAGGAAAGCTCTTCAGATCAATTTTACCTAAAAGGAAGACATTCCCCACCAATATCCTTTCCTCTGCTGAGGCAAAACCTGCCAGACACCTATTATTTTTAGCTTTCCTTAGAATGAAAAAAAAAATATCTTTGAGGCATCACCAGTCAAACCACTCAATCTTGAAATGGCTTATGAGATTAGCTGTACAACTGAGCAGTGGAACGCAGAGCACGTGAGTTTGGACTAAAGAGGATGAAAGCTCATTTTGGAGAATCGCGGAGAGAAGGAATGTTTCAAATGATCCAAGAAAAGAAACCTCCAGTAAGGAAAAAGGATACTAATGAAATAAAGGGATAAATGGAAACAGAAAATTATAAGAAATAAAATCCATTCATTTGGCTCAGGTTCCCCAACCCTATAAAAATTCTCCAGCCCTCCGAGCACGTCTGGAGGTAAGTCTGTGTTGGTCTGCTTGTCTGTCTCTGTGTCTGCCTCTATCTCTTTCTGTGTGTGTGTGCACATATGTGTGTATGTGGATACACATGCCCCATCTTTGTTTACTCCTATGTAATATGTGGATAATGACTTTCTTGGCAAAAATCTGGTTTGTAAGCAACAGTGTTTGGAAGTCTTTGTGTTCACAAACTTCTCTCTGGTTCAGGATAAGACCAAGCAAACTACAATGGTGCCAGTCATCAGGCATGGTGGGAGGTCAGCCAATTGCCAGCAGGAATATATCTCTCATCTGTGGCCCTTTGGCCATCTCAGCCAGTGCTCCAAGTCAGGTGTGGATCACAGTGAGGATGACAAGATCTGCTCATAGTCAAAGTCAATGAAATTCCCTAGCAGTAGCCATCCCTACTAGGAAGAAGTGACCCATTAGAAGAGATAGAAATGGAACGTCACCAAACGGTGGTTGGAAGAGGAGTCAGTTGACTCTGAGTGGCATTGCTAAGGGAGCGCAACCATGCTTCCACAGCTTCTGTGTCCATACATGGAAGAGTGCCTGATGGGATCAGCCTCAGTAGTGAGTAGACAGTCACCTATATAGCATTTTAGTGATACCTACCTCTAAGGCCTGTCCCCATATCCATTTCAGAATACGTCTATGGCCTGTAGCAAGGGGTCTGCTTTTGCCTTCAGAGAGACCTGTGTGTGTGAGACTGCACATTCATGTAGGTTTCAATTCAACAAACCAAAAATCAATCCTGCCAACACTGTACTAGGCATTGCAAAGGGGAATAAAGAGCAAGATATGGCCTATGGAGCTTACAATCTATCAGAAAAGACAGCTGTATGCACCAAAAGATTTTTTAAGAACCTATTGTAAAAGATAGCATGTGATAATTTATTAAAAATTATAAAGAAGTGGTAGATACTACTTTGAAGGCATGTATCAAGAGAAGTATTTGAAACTGAAACCTGTATTTCTAGAGAAGTGTTCTACTGTAATGCAAATACACTAGAACTTCCATAGATGAACACCCCCTTAAGTTGACCTAATTTTCATAGACTGAATATGCACCACATATACACATCAGTACAGTAGGCCTGGTTCCTTACATTGAGCACCTCCATATGTTGAAAAGTTCGTTACAGTCCCTTGGATGGTTAACTTACAGAGATTCAACTCTATGCCTAGGGTGGGAATGTTGGGACAGGAGACGTAACACATTTCATACTTTGGAACATATTCTCTTTAATAAACAGGGGGTAACTTAGACAGCAGAGCATAGGCCACTGAAGAAATTTAAACCTTTTGATAACCTGCTGTGTACAGGACACTAAATAGGTAAGTTTCGATGGACAGTCTATTACACAGGATACTGTCAAAACAGCAAGTTCAGATGAGGACTGACCTAGTGGCAATGTGAAGACAGTAACCCCTTGGAGAAAAAGAGGAAAGCACAAGAGAAAAACAGAGTTACTGAGAAGGCCGCCCCAATCCCATGGTGCCTGCCTGCGTTAGAGTTTGGAGTGGTGGTTGATATTATGTACATATATCCCAAATTATATCCCAAATATATTGTCTCAGCAGATATTTAAGTTCCAGGACCCATAGATCTGGAACTTTCTGGATGTTTCCCCTTGGATTTCTTACATGAACCATAGAATAAATATGTCAAAAATGGAAAGCAACCTCTTCCTACCAAATCTCCACCATCTCCTCCACCCCACTCACCATGCATTCAGTCACCCAACCCAGGACCTAGAGGTTCTCTTCCACTCCTCTCCCTCCTTCTTGCTCCATATAGCATCATTTCAAAGTTGAGCTTTTTTATCCTCAATTCCTTTCCTTCTACCTCTACCACTGGCACCTTAGCTCACATTGCCAACAGTCAGCTGATGGGACTCCCAGGTTCTAATAGGTTCTCCCCACAGAAGCCAAAGTCACATTTCTAAAACACAAATCTCATCACACTACTCTGTACTCCCATTTAAAGCTCTTCACTGGGCTCAGGATAATGGACCAAAACCATAGCTCACAAGCTTCTTCAGAAACCCCTCTCTGCCTTTTGTCATATCCCCTTTTAGTCCAGCCACACTGGGCATCTTTCAGATCTCTAAATGTACCAACCTCTCTCACACCTCAAGTTCTTCGCATATGCTATTTTCTGTGCCTAGAACCTCCCTTCACACACCTGGATAACTCTTCTGCAGAAAATCCTCCTCTGACCCCAGAGACCAGGTTAGACTCATGTGATCTCATAGTATCACTCTTGATGGCAAATTCATGTTTAATTGTCTGTTTCCACCCTCCAACAGGCTGTAAATTGGATGTGTTGTTTATTGGTGTATCTTTAATGCCTAGAAAAATGCTAGTAAGCCACTAAAGAAATATTTGCTGAAGGATAGATAGAAGGAAAAAAGGAAGCAAGAAAGGAAGGAAGACTACTTGAGGCCTGGGCAAAATAGCACAATCCCATCTCCACAAAATAAAAACAAATTTTTTTAATTAGCTAAGCATGGTGGCACTCTCCTATACTCCCAGCTACTCAGGAGGCCAAGGTGGGAGGATCACTTGAGCTCAGCAGTTCAATACCAGCTTGAGAAGAGCACGACCCAGTCTCTACTAAAATTAGAAATATTAGCCAGGTATGGTGGCATGTGCCTAGCTACTCAGGTGGCTTAGGCAGGAGAACCACCCCCTGAGGCCAAGGATTCAAGGTTATAGTGAGCTATGATCATATCAATATACTTCAGCCTAAGCAATAGAGCAAGCCCTGTCTCCAAAAAAAATTTTTAAAAATCAAATTAATTGGAATTCAATGATTTCAAAGATAAAATGATCAAGGATTACGATACACTGAAACAAGAAGTTGCAGATTTGAAGAGCACCATTGAATCCCTCTGTCAGAGGATGGACAAGGCAGAAGACAGAATCTCTAACACTGAAGACAAAGACTTTGAACGCACCCAGACTTCCAAAGATTTTGACAAATGGAGAACAAAAAAAGATCTCTCACTAAGAGAGATCTTGGATAGTTCGAAGAAAACTAATATTCACCTCATAGGAATCCCTGAGGGTGACAAAGTTGCTTCACAAAACACAGAGGCACTCCTTAATGAAATTATAAAAGAGAACTTTCCAGATGCCAAGGGACCCTGAAATTCAGATAGTAGATAGCTTCAGAACCCCAGCATGACTCAACCCGAACAAGACAACCCCCAGGCATATCATAATCAACTTCACTAAAGTTAACATGAAAGAGAAAATCCTAAAAGCAGCTAGATGCAAGAAAACACTAACCTACAAGGGGAAGAATATTAGAATGACTGCAGATCTCTCTGATGAAACTTTTCAGGCTAGAAGAGGGTGGCCACCGACCTTCAACCTCCTAAAACAACTTTCAACCCAGAATCCTCTATCCAGCTAAACTGAGCTTCATTTATGATGGAGAAATTAAATACTTTAATGATATTCACATGTTGAAGAAATTTGCCATTACTAAACCAGCCCTCCAGGATATCCTCAAATCTATCCTCCGTAAGGACCAATGCAATCTTCCACCACATAAATAAACCCACCCAGAAAATTTTGACTAAATTCCAATCTCCACAGTCACAAAAGGATCAAAGATGTCTAATGAATCTTCAAAAAACTCGACACCCAAAATTATGCCAGGATCATCAATAGTCTCAATCAATGTAAATGGCTTAAAATGCCCTCTAAAGAGACATAGGCTGGCTGACTGGATACAAAAACTCAAGCCAGATATCTGTTGCGTACAAGAAATGCACCTTATTTTAAAAGACAAGCATAGACTCAGGGTGAAGGGATGGTCATCTATTTTCCAGGCTAATGGAAAGCAGAAAAAAGCAGGTGTTGCAATACTATTTGCAGATGCAATAGGTTTTAAACCAACAAAAGTGAGCAAGGACAATGATGGTAACTTTATATTTGTTAAAGGTAGTACTCAATATGATGAGATTTCAATTATCAATATTTATGCACCCCAATTTTTAAGAGACACTTTAACAGACATGAGCAACCTGATTACTCCCAGCTCCATCATAGTTAGAAATTTTAATACCCCCTTGGCAGTGCTGGACAGATCATACAACAAGAAGCTTAACAAAGAAATTCTAGATTTAAACCTAACCATTCAGCATCTGAACTTAACAGACATCTATAGAACATTCCACCCTAATAAAACTGACTACACATTTTATTCATCAGCCCATGGAACATACTCCAAAATAGACCACATCCTAGGTCACAAGTCTAACCTCAGCAAATTTAAAAGAATAGAAATTATCCCTTGCATCTTTTCAGACCACCATGGAATAAAAGTTGAACTCAGAAACAACAGGAACTTGCAGACTCAAACAAAATCATGGAAGCTAAATAACCTTATGCTCAGTGACACTTGGGTCAAAGATGAGATCAAGAAGAAAATTACCAAATTCTTGGAATTAAACAACAATGAAGAGACGAGTTATCAGAACCTCTGGGATACTGCAAAGGCAGTCCTAACAGGGAAATTTATTGCACTGCAAGCCTTCCTCAAGAAAACGGAAAGAGAAGAAGTTAACAACTTAATGGGACACCTCAAGCAACTGGAAAAGGAAGAACACTCCAACCCAAAACCCAGCAGAAGAAAAGAAATAACCAAAAT
>CAUYQV010027506.1:0-26806 GCA_963574575.1 Galagoides demidoff | reverse complement strand
CCCTCCAATCCCCCTCCCTCCACCCATTCCCCCCTCCCCACTCTCTCCCTCCTCCCCGTATTCTTAGGCTGGGCATAATTGTCTTAATCTCAGGAGCTGCTTGCCATATACCTGTTTCGTAGTATGGGCACGAACTGCCTGCCATATTACCTGTTTTACATTATGGGCATCTGCTAAAAGTTATATTTCAAATTTAGTGATCTTTTCTGAACAAAAAAAAATTAGAAATATATGAATTAATTTCTTTTTGGTAGTACTGATTGTGGGATATGATAGAGTCAAACCAATTAGTATATGTGTCTTCTCATGTTAACAAGCTGATTTCTCAGGCACATTTGTTTTCATGTAGTGTAGTTGGAGACTTTTTCATCAATTTTACTCTGACAGACCATCTGTTGGCTGTCAGCCATGGATTTTTGCTTTCTGTAAGTACTGTCATTTTATAATCTATGCACTATTTTTACTTGGAGTTATTATATGAATGATGTTGAACACTTGAAAGGAACTTTCTTGTCACAGTACCTATGATTCAAAGTTTCCTGATTATAAAGTCAAGGAATTTAGTGGCTCAAACATTAAGTATGCTGGGAGTTCTTCATTTTTCTTATTTTTTTTATTTTTTATTAAAAAACAATGACTGAGAATCAAATATCTCCCCCCAAAAATATTTCTGTGTTTTCAGTTCATAGAAAACACAGCATTAATTTGTGGTTTTAATCAGCACCAATGCTATTTGGGCTACATTCTCTAAAAAACAGAATTATTTAAAATTTGCAAACCTGGGGACTTCATTTCTGGGGTATCTTTAAAATTATCCTGATCACAAGCTGTATCACTGTAGACATAGTTTAAAAATCAAGAAATACTTTTTTTGGAGGGGTGCATGACATGATCCTTAAAACCACATGTTTATACTTTAAGCATATATTTATCTGTTAGGTTACTTTTTTTTTTTATTCTTGGAAAATAAGCTTTATTTTCTAAATATACAGAAAAGCTCTAGATATTGTAAATGAGAGCAGCACTGCTCAATTAGATTTTCATAAGAAATAATTTTAGTAGCCCTTTAAGATAAGAGGGACTTTTGAACTTAATTTGTCTGGAGTGTTGCCATAAGGGTCTCTCGGAAAAGTGATGTTGCGGAGAATAAGCAAGCTTATTGAAATTGTGTTTTAAATAAAGGTGACCATCTGCTCACTCAGGCAAAATGGATCTGTTAGGTTTCTTGATGGCAAACAAAAGAAGCTGACTCTTGCCATAAAAAATAAAAGCAATTAGAAAGATAGGAGGGGCTCAGAGAAGATAAAAAGATACATGGATGATTGCCTTTATTTCCTTTTCTTTTCTGATTGTATTGGCTAGAACTTCAAGCACTCTGTTGAGTAGTAACGGCAATAGAGGACAACCTTGTCTGGTTCCAGTTCTAAGTGGAAAAGCCTTAAGTTTTACTCCATTTAATAAAATGTTGGCTGTTGGGTGTCATAGATGGCTTCAATCAGTTTAAGGAATGTGCCACCTACACCTATACTCTTCAGTGTTCTAATTAGAAAAAGAGGTTGGATTTTATCAAATGCTTTTTCTGCATCTATTGAGAGGATCATATGGCCTTTGTTTTTTGCTTCTGTTGATATGGTGAATTATGTTTCTGGACTTACATATGTTAAAACAGCCTTGCATCCCTGGGATGAAACCTACTTGATCATGATGTGTGACTTTTTTGATGAGAAGCTGTAGTCTATTGGTTAGGATTTTGTTGAAAATTTTGCATCTGTATTCATTACTAAAATTGGTCTGAAGTTCTCCTTTTTGGTTGGGTCTTTTCCTGGTTTTGGTATCAGGGTAATGTTTGCTTCATAGAATGTGTTGGGGAAGATTCCTTCCTCCTCAAGTTTTTGGAATAATTTTTGCAGTATAGGAATAAGCTCTCCTTTGAAGGTTTGATAGAATTCTAGTGTGAAGCCGTCCACACCAGGGCATTTTTTGTTGGGAGATTTTTTATTGTTTCTTTGATCGCTGTGCTTGAAACTGGTCTATTCAAGAGATGTATTTCTTCCTGACTAAGCCTAGGGAGAGGATGTGATTCCAAATATTGATCCATTTCCTTCACAGTGTCAAATTTCTGGTCATAGAGTGTATTGTAGTATTCACAGGTAATCTCTTGTATCTCTGTGGCATCTGTTGCTATTTTCCCTTTATCATTTCTGATTGAGGTTACTAGAGATTTTGCTTTTCTGTGTCTAGTTAGTCTGGCCAATGGTTTATATACTTTATTTAAAAAAAATAAACTCCTCGTTTCATTAATTTTCTGAATGATTCCTTTGTTTTGTTTTCTTTTTTTTTATTAAATCATAGCTGTGTACATTAATGCAATCATGGAGTATAGTGTGGTGTTTTCATATACAATTTGAGATATTTTTGAACTGATTAACATTGCCTTCATGTCATTTTCTTAGTTATTGTGTTAAGACATTGATATTCTACCTTTAGAAAGATTCACTAGTACCCTTGTCAGATAAACCATTGAGGTGATCCCACCAATCACCCTGCCTCCACCCATCCACCCCACTCCCGTCCCCTCTCCTCTCCCCTCCCCATATTCTTAGGCTATAATTAGGTTATAGCTTTCATATGAAAGCTAGAAATTAGTTTAATAATAGGGCTGAGTACATTGGATACTTTTTCTTCCATTCTTGAGATACTTTGCTAAGAAGAACATTTTCCAGCTCCATCCATGTAAACATGAAGGACGTAAAGTCTCCATCTTTCTTTAGGGCTGCATAATTTTCCATGGTGTACATATACCACAATTTATTGATCCATTCGTGGGTTGATGGGCACTTGGGCTTCTTCCATGACCTAGCAATTATGAATTGGGCTGCAAAGACTAATAATCACATTACAACAAAGATATTTGTACCAGATTGTTTTGTTTTCAATTTCATTAATCTCTGATTTAATTTTGGATATTTCTTTTCTTCAGCTGGGTCTAGGCTTATATTGTTCTTTTTCCAATTCCATAAAATGGATTGTGAGTTTGTTGATGCATTCTCTTTCTGTTTTTCTGTTGTAGGCATCTAATGAGATCAATTTTCCTCTCAGTACTGCTTTTGCTGTATCCGACAGGTTGTTGTAGCTTGTGTCTTCACTGTTCTTATATTCAAGGAAGTTGATAATTTCCTCTTTTATCTCTTCATGAACCCAACTGTCAATCAGCATAAGGTTGTTTAATTTCCATGCTTTTGTGTGGGGTTGAATGTTTTTGTTGAGGTTGAGTTTCAACTTTGATGCCTTGTGATCTGAGAAGATCCAAGGTAAAATCTCAATTCTTTTGATTCTGTTGAGGTCTGTTTCATGTCCTAAGATATGATTGATTTTAGAGAATGTTCCATGGGCCAATGAGAAGAACGTATATTATTTAGCTTTGGGATGAAATGTTCTATATAGTTCTGTTGAGCATAGTTGTTCTAGGGTCACAATTAAGTACCTTCTATCTTTGTTTAGTTTCCATTTCTAGGATCTGCCCAATTCTGTAAGAGCACTGTTAAAGTCCCCTGATGTTACGGTGTTAAGGGATATCATATAGCTCAGACTGAGGTCTGTTTCAGAAATCTGGCAACATTTAATTTGGATGCATAAATATTTAAAATTGAAATGTCTTCTTGTTGTATTTTTCCCTTGACCAATATGTAGTGTCCATCTTTGTCTTTTTTGATTTTAGTTGCTTTAAATACATTTGAATCTGAAAATAAGATTTCAACCCCTCTTTTCTTCAGAATTCCATTTGTCTGAAAAAATTATCTTCTATCACTTAACTCTGCCTTTTAATTTGTCATTTGAGGCCAGGTGTATTGCCTGCAGATAGAAAATGGATGCCTTGTAGTGTTTTTTTATCCAATCAGCTGAACTATGCCTCTTCAGTGGGGAATTAAGGCTATTAACACTTATTGAGATAATTGATAAATGTAGTGAAGGTCTATTCATTTTATTTTGTGGAAGTCCATTAAGTTTTATCTTTTGCATCACTGTCGAAGCTCAGTTTTGTCCTTTAGTTTCTGGGTGCTTACTTTCCTGGTGGTCCATTGTGATGGTCTGTGTGTAGAACAGGTTCAAATATTTCCTGTAGAGCTGGTCTTGTTGTGGCAAACTTCCTCAATGTTTGCATATCAGTAAAAGATTTGATTTTTCCAAAAATTTCAAAGCTTAGCTTAACCAGATAGAGAATTCTGAGAAGGAAAGTGTTTTATTTAAGTATATGAAAGATAGATAACCATTATCTTCTGGCTTGAAAGATTTCATTTGAGAAGTCTGCAGTCACCCTGATGAATTTGCCCAAGTAGGTCAATTGCCTCTTACTCTTTGTGGCAGGCGTCCTCAAACTATGGCCCGCAGGCCACATGCAGCCCGCCTAGGACATTTATCTGGCCTGCTGGGTGTTTTTGCTGCTGCTGTCTGTCCTGCTTATCAGCTGACTCGTCCTAGGGCCTGCAGTCCAGCCCTCCAATGGTCTGAGGAACAGTGAACTGGCCCCCTGTTTAAAAAGTTTGAGGACCCCTGCCTTGTGACTTCTGGAATTTTTTCTTTTGTCTTGACTTTGGACATCCATATGGGAGCATAGGAGGTCAAATTCTCCCTCTTTGCTGATGATATGATCTTATATTTAAAGAAAAACAAAGACTCAAACACAAGACTCCTAGAAGTTATGAAAACTACAGTAATGTCTCAGGATATAAAATCAATGTTCACAAATCTGTAGCCTTTCTATACACCAACAGCCAAGATGAAAATCTAATCAAGGACACATCTGCTTCACAGTAGCTTCAAAGAAAATGAAATACCTAGGAATGTACCTAACAAAAGAGGTGAAGGGCCTGTATAAAGAAAATTATGAAACCCTAAGAAAAGAAATAGCAGGGGATATTAATAAACAGAAGAACATACCATGCTCATGGTTGGGAAGAATCAACATTGTTAAAATGTCTATAATTCCCAAAGCAATCTACAGATTCAATGCCATCCCTATTAAAATGCCAACATCAGACTTTCAAGATTTGGAAAAAAAAGAATTCTTTTTTTTTTTTTTTTTGTATAGAACCAGAAGAAAAACCCATGTAGCTAAGGCAGCTCTTAGTAATAAAAACAAAGCTGGAGGCATCAATCTACCAGACTTTAGGCCGTACTACAAGGCCATAGCGGTCAAAACAGCATGGTGTTGGCACAAAAGTAGAGACATGGAAATCTGGAGTCAAATAGAAAATGAGGAAATGAAACTAATGTCTTATAGCTATGCAATCTTTGATAAACCAAACAAGAACACACACTGGGGGAAAGAATATGTATTCCATAAATGGTGCTGGGAGAACTGGATATCCACACGGAAAAGACTGAAACTGCACCCGCACCTTGCTCCACTCAGAAAAATTGATTTCAAGACGGATAAAAGACCTAGATTTAAGGCATGAAATGATAAAAATCCTCAAAGAAAGCATGGGAGAAACACCTGATTCTATTGGACTGGGAAAGACTTTATGAAGAAGACTTCTGTGGCAGTTGCAACATCAACAATAATAAACAGATGAGACTTAACTAAACTGAAAAGCTTCTGCACTGTTTAGGAGACAAAAACCAAAGCAAATAGACAACCTACACCTTGGGAAAGTATATTTGCATATTTTGTATCAGACCAAAGCTTGATAACTAGGATCTACAGGGAATTCAAATTAATCAACATGAAAAAAGCCAACAATCATTTATATCAATGGGTAAGATAGAGAAACAAAATCTTTTCTAAAGAAGACTGACAAATGGCGAACAAACATATGAAAAAGTGCTTATTGCCAATAATTATTAGAGCAATGCAAATCAAAACCACCCTGAGATATCATCTAAACCTGGTGACAATGGCCCACATCACAAACTCTCAAAACTGCAGATGCTGATGTGGATGTGGAGAGAAGGGAACACTTTTGCACTGCTGGTGGGACTGCAAATGAACACAACTTTTTTGGAAGGAAGTATGGAGAACTTTGAAATAACTCAAGCTAGACCTCCATTTGATCTTACAGTAGACGCCCATTACTGGGCGTCTACCCAGAAGAAAAATATCCTTTTACCATAAGGACACTTGAACTAGACTGTTTATCACTGCTCAATTTACAATCACCAAAATGTGGAAATAGCATAAATGCCCATGAACCCAGGAATGGATTAACAGGCCATGCTATACGTACACCATGGAATACTATTCAACCACTTTAAAAAAATGGAGACTTTACATCTTTTATATTAATCTGGGTGGAAGTGGAACATGTTCTTCTTAGTAAAGCATCAGAAGAATGGAGAAGCAAGAATCCTATGTACTCAATTCTGATGTGAGGACAATTAATGACCTACTATGGGGGAAAGGGTAGCAGAGAGAGACATGGAGGGAAGGGTTGTGGTGTGTGACATACCTTTTGGGAGCAGGACACAATTATAAGAGGGACTTTACCTAACAAATGTAATCAGTGTAACCTGGTTCTTTGTACCCTCAATGAATCCCCAACAATAAAAAGAAAAATAAAAAAGATACATGCATGAGAAGACCAGACTTTGGAGATGGAAGTCAGTAAGGTTTTCCTAGAAGCACCAAGAAACATAAAACACAGCTACTGTCTTTCTAACAGGGGTGGGGGTGGGGGGGGGATGCTCATGTTAACCTCTCTCACCCTTGGCTATTATTGCTATTGCCGATGAAATACAACGGTATTCACCCTAAAAGGAAATGGAGTGGTACTTTTATGCTTGTGTCACTTATTCCAGATTCAAAATCTTAGATGGAGGTGTTCTACTGGACCTTCTTTACCAGGTACTAAAAACCACTTCCAGAAAATGAAGAGTGACATCGTCTCACTTGAATGCTAAATCAGGAGGCAGAGCAAACACGACATCACAGAACTCCATACATTTGGGAGATTTACTCCCCAAAGGAAGAGGATGTGAAGCTAGACAGATAAAAAGAGGCCAGATATTCACAACACACAGGTCAAGGGTAGCACTCAATCCCACTTAGTCTTATGCAAGACTATGAACTTATTTCTCCTAAAACAAGTCATACTTTTATCTCCCTATGTAGTTTTCATGAGCTCTTAAAAGTGTTATCTTGATTTGTGATTTATTTATATTTAGGTTTATATGAATAACCTAATGAAAAAATGGCATAAATTTAAAAGCATTCAGTAGGTGGTAAACTTAAAAGAGCTTAACATTAGCAGTCAGACAAAATTAAGTTCATTTATCTTTGCCAGTTGTGTGATATTAAAATAAGTTCATTAACATCCCTGAACCTCAGTTTTCCTATCTATAAAATGAGACCTCCTGTGCTATATTTATTATAAAAATCACACAACATAATGATATTGTACTAAGTACATAACTAAATAAATGGTAGTGCTCATTCTTATACTATAAATGTCAGTCACTAGTTTTGCACAGGCAAGTTGACAAATTCATTTGAAATTACTTTGGTTTTCTTACACTTAAATTTAAATAAATGTGAGTATTTAATTCAACTTGGTCATATAACTGATTGACTGAATTTTTCACTCTGTCTAACTTTTAATGCAATGTTTGATTGCCTTAACTGAATTTTGTATGGGCTTAAGTGAAGCTAAGGAATAGCATCATCATGTTGAATTACTGTAGATTTACCTCATGAGCAGTTTATCTTAATAAACTATCAAAGTACAAAGTGAGCAGTGTCTTTTTATTAGGGTTTTGGTTTTCTGGGAACAAATTACTTCAAAGGCAATTCTTAGCATTCACAGGTCTTAAGAACTCTTATGGCTTGGCGCCTGTGGTTCAATTGGCTAAGGCACCAGCCACATGCACCTAAGGTGGCAGGTTCGAATCCCCAGCACGGGCCCGCCAAACAACAATGATGGCTGCAACCGAAAAAAAATCGCCGGGTGTTGTGGCGGGCGCCTGTGGTCCCAGCTGCTTGGGAGGTGGAGGGGACTCGCTTGAACCCGGGAGTTGGAGGTTGCTGTGAGCTGTGATGTTATAGCACTCTACCCAGGGGGATAGCTTGAGGCTTCGTCTCAAGAAGAAAAAAAAAAAAAGAACTCTTATATTCTGTGCTGATTTCCCTTATTGTTATTTTGTTTCCAGAGTTTTTACACTTAGATTTGATCAACTTTTGGCTTTTTGTTGTGTTGAAATTGACTAACGATCCTTAATAATCTATGCTAATTTATAATTGACTAGGAGTTTTGAAAAGCATTCCAAATGTAGAACATGTAAGTCTTCCCTGTATTCTTTGACTGGTAAATTGCTTTAAGACTTCTTTGACTCAAATTCACATATTTCTACAGATTCGAAACTTCTTATTTAATACAATACCCTATTTTATGCTTAAGGTCCTACCCCATTTTCAATCTCAGGCAACTAATTATAAACTTACAAAACATTGGCTGATGCCAAACTATTTTTCTCTGTTCTTGTTGTACCTCTCTTTCTGCTCAGAAACTTCTATTCTTATTTGTTTCTAAATTGTTACTTATGCTTGGGAATTCTATTTGCTGCAGCCTTGCTTTGGGAAGTTCTGCCCTTTGAACACAAATGATACGGCAACATAACATGCACACTACTTGTTACTGTGATAGTCATGTCCTGCTCTGGGTTATACCAAGTAAATATTATTAGCATTCAGATCACATTTCCATTAGCCAAATATTTTCAGAATACTAATGTCAGGGTGTATTATGGTGAAAATGAAAATAGCAGCTTGAGTGTTGCAGAACACTGTAAATTAATTTTAATTAATTAATTAAATTAATTCTATACACAGCCATCCATTTCTCTGATATAGCATATTAGAAATCACTCAGAGATATTTTGCTAAGCTAAATCTAACTTGGTCAATGCTCAATATTTAGTAGATTTCCATATCCCATTTTATCTCAGATTTGTAAAGTTAAACATTGATGATGTGCTTGTAAATGTCTGACAATTAGCTTAGTGGTTGGGTGGGGAAGTATGATTCACAGAATTTACTCATTTTCATGGCATAAATATTCCCTTTGGAGCCAATTTCAGGATACTGGTAGGACTATGAATGCAGAGTTAGAGAAAAATGCTTATAATCAGGTTTCATGGAGCAGTCAGAGCCAGCTCCTTCATATCACTGAGAATATTTTTAAGCTGATCCATTTCTCATAAAAGAAAAACATCATGAAGTAAGAGATCAGCAAAGATATCTTCTATACTTAATATAAGCATTATGATTTAAGGAAGCCATCACATTTTAGGGTAAAAGCAACCTATTATATTCTGCAATCAACAACTCAAAAATCTTTCAAAAAAGAGAAACAAAAAAATACTGCTTCTTAAAATGCAATCTATGGAAAAGCCAGTCACAGGCTATTCACACACTGTTATTGTGGTCAAAACCAATTTCTTTTTTATAAATGAGAAGACATCAGTGGGAAAATGAAGCCACTTTGATTGGAACTTGAGACAATGAAAAGCCAAGGTGTGCTAATAAGGGCTTTGTAATGAATGACTCTCATGTAGGTAAAAGAAAAATACTTGCCTGGGATATTCAATCTGCTTAATGCATTTTGTTAAGTTATAACATTTGTTAAGTTATAAAGTGAATATACACATCGAAAGCAATGCATTTGCTTTTCACGTTCAGTGTACTAAAAACCTCTGGGCCACTCAGAGAAAATGTAGCATAAAGATAATAGGTTGAGCTGATAGAAGAATTCTAACTCCCCAATTTTTACATTTTATATACATCTGCATAGTATATGCTGTGGTGTTGACCATTTGCATTTGGGCAGCAAACAATTTTTTGTGTGAGAATTATTCTTTATGAGTTTAATAGTATCAATTTCTTGCAATTCCCATGGTCAGAAACTCACAAAACAGTAGGCACAGAGGGCTTCTTGACTGGAGAGGGGTTGGAGATGAGGGGACCTAATTGGAGGTGTGGCTTGCTGAAAGTCACCTATAGAAAGATATGGACAGGCACTGGAAAAAAAAGTTTCTCTGAACTCCAATATTTGTATTACCTCATTCAGTATTTCTATTGTTCCACCTGTTACCACCACAGTATGACACTGTTGAATACACTACTACCTACCCTACACTGAAACATCTCTCCACTATTTGGGTTATTCACCTTGTGGCTGACTTTGACCAGTCAATTGTTTATGAAGAGTTTAGAGTCACCATAATGCATTGTCATAAATTCTTCACTTCTACTTTCTTCAATACACTCAGAGAAAGTGCACGACTGCTTCAGGTTCATTTCCTTCCAATAATAATAATAATAATTTAATTTTGAGTGCTTTCTTTTGTTACTTTTTTATATATGTCTTCCACTGTTATATATTTCCTTTAACCCCTGCCACAGCACTGTACATAGGTGTTTATTATCATGATAGTATAGATAGAAAATTCAAACTCAGGTTCAGTCAACAAGTGAAGGAGCCAAACATGAATTCACTTTTATATTCCTAAAGCCACTTAAAATCTTTTTTTTTTTTTTTAGACAGAGCCTCAAGCTGTCTCCTTGGGTAGAGTGCTGTGGCATCACAGCTCACAGCAACCTCCAACTCCTGGGCTCAAGCGAGTCTCCTGCCTCAGCCTCCCAAGTAGCTGGGACCACAGGCACCTGCCACAATGCCTGGCTATTTTTTTTAGTTGCAGCCATCATTGTTGTTTGGTGGGCCCAGGCTGGATTCGAACCCGCCACCTTAGGTGCATGTGACTGGTGCCTTAGCCACTTGAGCCACAGGCGCTGAGCCGCCACTTAAAATCTTAATTGTACTACATAACTTAACACAGTAAAGTAGCCTCAGGGAATAATAATGCTTTCAGGAGATAATTTGTTTTTTACAGTTCCGTTGGCCAATATCTAATTTTGAAAAGGGATAAACAAAACCAACTTTTCCAGGGCAAACAGCAGTTAACATGGTGACTTCCAATAAATTATTGGCTAAAAAATTGAATTATCTTTACACCAATGAACACAAGAGAGTTACAAGGGTCAAGGTAAATGTCTTCTGTGCAAGAATTTCTGTTTTCTGGGGCATGTTTTGTACTATGACTTGTTTATTTGGGGCTATCCTAGAATATTGTATAACACAGCCACAGAGTTCATTTTAATTTCTTGAGTTCTCTCACTAGGGAAATCTCTGATATGTTCAAGGACGATCGCCCTAAATAGGTTCTTAGTTGAGTCTATCCTTTGATATGAGTACAATGATGGCAAATCTTTTGATGCAGTAGCATCTGCCATGTGTCTTGCTCCTTCACCTTCAGCAAGATGCACACATACATAGTTCTGGTAGTTTATTGCATACTCCTTTTAGGAAATAATAGAGAAGAAGGAGAAAAGGAGGATTGAAGATCAACTTTAAAAAGTTATCTCAAAGCCTACACTGAGTAGTATCATTCTGTTTACCTGAGGACTGTGGCAGACCATGAGCAGGAAAGGTTGCACAATGTATCTTTCTTATCCTTTGAATTTGTAACCATTTAATGGGCGTCTTATATACATACTGCTACTTAATAACATGAAATTAAACTTTAGGGAACATAAATCTCCCTGGCTACACAGCAGGAAAAATGTACAACTCATCTGGGCACTGTTGTGTATTTCATTTTGTGACCAAAGTCTTTTGTGCATAAAACAGAGTTGTTACGGGCTGAGGATATGACAAAAGAAATATGATGTGCATATTTTTAAAAACGTTATAATTTGAATACTTTTAAATTTTTATTTGAGTTATTATGGTTACCTAATAGCTGTGTGCTTTTATAGTATATATGGAATGTGTTGATACAGGCATATAATGGAAATTAATCAAATTGGTATAATTGAGCATCACCTCAATCACCTTGGGTATTGAACATTTCCTTGTGTTAGGAAAACTCCAACCCCATTCTTCTGGTTATTTTAACGTATACCCTAAAAATAATGTTGATTATAGTCCCTTTATTGTGCTATCAAATATTATTAATTCTATCTAGCTATGTTTTTGTATCCATTAACCATCCCCATTTTATCCCCCACCCCTACCACCTTTCCTGGCCTCTAGTAACCATCATTCTACTCTGTCTCCATGAGATCAATTGTTTTGAATATTTAGCTCCCACATATAAGTAAGAATACTTAAAATTTGGGTTTCTGTGGTTGGGTTATTTAACTTAACATAATGTTCTCCAGTTCTATCTGTGTAGTTGCAAATGGTAGGATTTCATTTATATTTTTGATTATATAGCTATTTAACATTCTGTTGTGTATATATACCTACTATAATTTCTTTACCCATTCATCCATTAATGACACTTAGATTGATTCCAAATCTTGGCAAATATGAATAGTTGTACAGAGGACATAGGAATGTAGGTATTTTTTCAATGTACTGAATTCCCATCCCTTCAATATATACCTAGCACTGGGATTTCTGGATCACATGGTAGTTCTATTTTTAGTTATTTGAGGAACCTCCATACTTTTTTTTCCATAGGGGTTGCATTAATTTACATTTCTACCAACAGTGTGTGAAGGTTTCCCTTTCTCCACATCATTGCCAGAATTTGTTATTATCTATATTTTTGATAAAATCTCTTTTAACTGTGGTGAGATGATATTGCATTGTAGTTCTGATTTGCATTCCTCTGATAACTAATGATTTTTCCATATAACCACTTCCCATTTATATGTCTTCTTCTGAGAAATGCTTGTTCGGATCCATGGTCTGTTGTTTTTTCCTTGGAGACTTATTGGGGTAAAATTGACAAATAAAAATTGTGTGTATTCAAGTGCACAATGTGATGATTTGATGTGTACAGTAGTAAAATGGTTATTGCAATCAAGTTCATCAACACATACATCTTCTCACAGTTACCATTGGGTATATGTATATTTGTATACTTAAGATCTATTTTAGCAACTTTCAAGTAAATAATTCAGTATTGTCAACTATAGTCATCATGCTGTAAGTTGCATATCACCAGAATTTATTAAATCTTAATTGAAATCTTGTATCATCTGACCAAGATCCTTTCATCCCTCTCTATCCCCAGTCCTGGCAATCTCTATTCTACTCTCTGCTTTTTATGGGTTTGACTATTTTAGCTCCAACATATAAATGAGATCATGCGGTTATTAGTCTTTCTGTGTCTGGTTTATTTCAGTAAATATACTGTACCCCAGGTTCATCTATGTCACCAATGACAGGATTCCCTTCTCTTTTTTGACACTCAATAGTAGTCCATGAGATATATAAATATAAATGTATATATATATATATATATGTCATATACATATATAAATATTCTGTTTACCCACACATGCAGTGATGGAAACTTAGGTAGTTTCCGTGTCTTGACTATTGCGTTTATCTTGGCAATAAACATGAGGGTGCAAATGTCTCTGTGAAGTCGCAGTTTTATTTTCTTTGACTAAACACTGAGAAATGTTTAAAATGGCTCTTCATCACAATCTGTGAAAGGCCCATATGGATAGTCACTTTTTTCCAACACCATTTATTGAAAAGGCTGCCCTTTCCCCACTGAATTTTCTTGGCAACTTTGTGAAAGAGAAGTTCCCTATAGCTGTGTGGATTTCTTTTTAAGTTTGATGTTCTGTTAGTTTGGTCTATGTGTCTGTTTTGATGTCAGCACCAAGTTGTTTTGGGAACTATACCTCTGTAGTATAATTTGAAGTCAGGTAAAGTGATTCTTCCAGTTTTGTTCTGTTTTGCTCAGGATGGCTTTGACTGTTCTGGGTTTGGGGGGTTGCATATAAATTTTAGGACTGTTTTTTTTTCTGCTTCTGTGAAAAATGCCATTGATATTTTGATGGGGTTTGTAATGAATCTGTAGATTATTTTGGGTATTATGGCAATTTTAAATCCACTATTGATTCCTCTAATCAAATTCTTTCATCAATTTTTTATAATTTGTGTTAGAAGATCTTTCACTTCTTTGCTTAAGTTTATCCCTAGTTTATTTTATCTGAGGTGTGGTAAATGGGATTGTTTGTTTCTTTTTAGATGCTTTGCTCCTGGCATATAGAAATGCTACTGATTTTTGTATATTGATTTTGAATCCTGCAGCTTTACTGAATTTGTTTATGACTTCTAAGTTTTTTTAACAAGAGAGAATCTCACTCTGTTGCCCCTGGCTAGACTGCTGTGGCATCATAGCTCACAGCCACCTCAAACTCCTCTTTCCTCAGCCTCCTGAGTAGCTGGAACTATAGGCACTCACCAGAGTGCTCCACTAATTTTTCTATTTTTAATAGAGACGAGGTCTCACTCTTGCTCAGTTTGGTCTTGAACTCCTGAGCTCGGGCAATCCTCCTCCCTTGTCCTCCCAGAGTGCTAGGATTATAGGCGTGATTGTTGTCAGAATATTTCCTAGAATTCCCTTAAAAACTTTTTCAAATATCTGAAACTACATCCTTGGCATGAGAATTTGAAATACTTATATTTATTTAAGTCAGTGGAATAGTTTTTGAATGGAATCTTTATAGTTCTCTCTATATAAGAACATATTGTCTACAAACAAGATTTTAATTCTTCCTTTTCAATTTGAATGCTCTTTAATTCTTTCTCATGTCTGATTGCTCTAGCTAGAAACTCCAGTAATCTGTTGAATAATACTGGTGAAAGTGAGCATCCTGGTCTTGTTCCAGACCTTAGAGGAAAGGCTGTCACTTTTTCCCCATTCTGTATGATACTTATGTGGGTCTGTCATATAAGGCTTTTATTCTGTTGAGGTAAGTACGTTCTACACCTAGTATTTTGAGAGTTTAGATAAAATTTTGAATTAAGCGTTGCAGTGTGAGAACATGCAGTGCGCTTTTACATAGGTGAATGGTAGATGTCATCTGTTTCAGAGTGTTAGAGCTAATAAATAAGCACCCAATTTTGTAGACCTTGAGATTTCTCCATCCTCATCCCACGTCATTTTTCTTTTTTTTTTTTATTGAATGGTAACTATGTACATTAATGCACTTCTGGGGTACAGTAAGGGGTTTTCACATGCAATCCGAAATACTTCCATCAAACTGATCAACACAGCCTTCATGTCATTTTCTCAGTTATTGTTTACAATGTTCTGATTCTACTCTTAGAGAGTTTCACTTGTACCCAATAAACCAAGCACAGAAAGACAGATGCTGCAAGTTCTCACTCACATGTGGAAGATAAAAAAAATTGATTTTGCAAAAGAGTAGGACAAGGGTTACCAGAGGCTGGGTGGGTGGACAGGGAGAGGCTGGTTAACAGACACAAAATTATAGCTAAGCAGGAAGAATAAGTTCTAGTGTTCTATAACACTGTAGGGTGACTAATTATTAAATTAGTTAATAATTTATTGCATGTTTTCAAATAGCTAAAAAAGAGAGTATTTTGAATGCTCCCAAAACAAGGAAATGATAAATGTTTGAGGTGAGGGATATCCTCATTACCCTGCCTTTGAAATGTATTGAAATATCAGACTATACCTCATAAATATGTAAATTGTGTATCAATTAAAAATACTTTAATATTAACAAAACAGCAAGACCCTTACACTCTGTTTTCTTTTCTAATTTAGTTGTGGTATTTAACTGATGGTTGTGAGCCACTAAATTAACTTTGGACACACCAATAGGTTGCAATCCCCCACTGGAAACACTTTGGTCCAGCTTGCCATGCCTTTCCTCTGCCGTTGGCCTTTTGAGCACAGGTATGTTAGTCTTCAACTAACCAGTTCACTGTGAGCACTCAACACAAGTATAAGTGTACTCAACAAAACATTTCCCTGTGGGAAATATAATGTGAACAGTCTACAGTTTTTCTCCTGCTGAGATTTTTTTTTTTTTAGCCCTCGGTAGAGTGCCATGGCATCTCAGCTCACAGCAAACTCCAGCCCCTGGGCTTAGGTGATTCTCTTGCCTCAGCCTCCAGAGTAGCTTGGGACTACAGGCACCTGCCACAACGCCCAGCTATTTTTTGTTGCAGTTTGGCTGGGTCTGGGTTTGAACCCGCCACCCTCGGTATATGGGGCCTGTTGTGCCCTACTCACTGAGCCACAGGTGCTGCCCCTAAGATTTTCTATTAGCCTCTTGTTCTGATGGAATACAACCTCATGGAATTCTGGTGGTTCTGTTAATTCTAGGAAGAAGAGAATGGTCAAACTTCATGTCAAATTGCCTCCAAACCAGGATACATGAGGCAATCCAATCAACACCTTGCATTCCCACCAGTCCTGGAGCATCCTAAGTTGTCAGGGGAGAGACACTTGGACAAATCAGTTTCCATCATTTAGTGTAACTCTCAGCAAGCAAGCTTCACTACTGCAGACTGTATTTATTTGTAACTTGGCATAAAAACTTTAAACAATCTTTACCCACATTTACCTTCACCAATCTAAAAAAAGAGAGAGAGATAAATTACAAGCAAAAAGAAGATTGTGAGAAAAATATTTACCTTATTTAAGAGGGAAAAAACTCATTTAGCACTGTGGATCTCACAGCACAATCACACCAGCATCATAAATTCTTTTTACAAATCACTTTTATCTGTTTGTCATGGCAGATCTGGCAGGATTTCTTACTGGCAAAACAGTCAAAATGTTCAAAATGCCCTTTGTACTTTAATGGTGCTGCATTTATTAAAAAAATAGGCTGTGATTCAGAACAGCAGATTTTAAATTTTAATTAGTGCCTGAAATTATTCTCTTAGTAAAGGCGTATTATATTAAACACCTTAATCCTTACATACTGGTTTCATAGGCACAAACTTTAGATTTTTCTAGGTAAAGAAGATCGTTCTAGTATTCTGACTCCCAAGAGTTGGAAAGTTTCCACTCAAAATAAGTTTATTTATGTATAAGAAATACTAAATATGGTTTTATTTTTCTTAATCACAACCCCTGTTAATACAATCCTAGAGTCACCTATTTAAATGTCCATTATACTGAACCTTAAATCTTTAGTTCTTTCTGGTTTTAATGATGATGATTCAACTTCTAATAATTTCAAATATTCTAAGGATTTTAATAAAACTCTATAGTGCTTCAGTATATATCACAAAATACCCTAAAATGCCCTGCAAAAAAATGAAAGTATATCTACTACTTTTTCCCTGAATATGTTTTATGTAGAATGTGGTTCAGAGGGGAACAGCAGGGGAGACCGAAGTGAGAAGCTGGGAAAGGGAGGAGGAAGAGGAGAGAGACCGAGGACAATCCCTAAATAGTCTTTATGCAACTTTGTATGTAGCCAGGCACAGGACAACGAGGTCATCATCACTCTAAACTTATCCACGCTGACTGGCTGCACAGACAACAGAGAAACAGGAAATTAATGCATCCATATGCCAAGATGGACATGACCCAGGAGTGACTGTCGAAGGACCCTGCCTGTTTTTCCAAAGTGGTCATCATCCATTGCCTTCGGAATACAGTCTTCTCAGTAAGTCGTGACATTTCCACGTCAGATGGGGAGGTGTGTGTTTCCCAAACTCAGTGAGACCATCAAAACAACCAGCAGAATGTGTTAAATACACAGCTTCCCAGTCCTACCCTTAGAACTACTGAGCCAGAATCTCTACGGAAGAATCTGAATTTTCTAATTGATGGCAAATGCAGACTACTGGCTGGCTGCCTTTCTGCCAGGCAGCTTCCAACCAACACTTCGATCAAGAGAGCCAGACAGCCACTCACACAGCTGTTCTGATAAAGAATTAATGACTAAAAGCATAAAATCTGGGCAGAGCAAATGGAGGCTAATGGAGAAACACAGGAATAATTCCAACAGGGTAAAGAAAGGGGCAATGTGTGGTAACAGTGGCCATGAAAAATGTTTGTCTAGGATCAAATATTCAGCCAATGTGCATCTTAAAAACTTAGAAAGTGAAATACAACACAAACCCATGGTGGTCCCAGATTATCTGTATGTTCTAAACCTTCACATCACCTTGGGATTTAGAATTTACTGATCATCCAAAACATGCCCAGGGTCATTCATTCTTTAAGTCTCATTAATAATAATACTCTGGGATGAAGAAAGGTTAAAGCAAAGACCAACAATTCTTTCCTCTACAAGAGGCTCGGGGCAGGGAGGAATGGCATGTTAGGTGAAACAAATAATTACCTTCTAAAATTCTCCTGCCATTTTCATCTTACTTTTATTAAATACAAATTATAATCAAACAAACTTCATCTCTGACTTGGACCCCCTTAAAAATAATATAAGTCTACACAAACCAGGGATGTTAGCCAAGAACTAATTCAGCAGCTATGAATTTAGTAAGAACAACTCAAGTAAATTTTGAACAGTAAATTCCTCTGAGGCTAACTTTTGGTTCTCTCCCTCCCTCTTCCTTGTTCTTGTCTGGTACATTCTACTCAACATACAATACTATGGACATCCATAGCACTTCATAAATAATAAAAAATACAATGATGTCTATAGAGCCAGGCCTGGAGGAATCAATCCTGAGGCACAATTCCAAAGGTTAACTTTTTAACCATGTGAAAATTACGCCAAATGTCCTCAAATGTACTCCTGAGATAGTCTTTTTCCAAAGAAAAATGTATCATCAAAATGTATAGTACAGTTGTCCATTCTGAATGGGTTAACAATGAGAAAACAATCTAAAAACATTAATCTTTCACTTTCATAGTTTCTAAAATCTCTAGATTATAGATTGTAACCAGATTTTCAACAAAAAAATAACCAATTCTGTTTCTCTTGATTATAGGGACAAAAACTGTAGCACGGATACTGCAAGAGAATAAGCCATTCAAAATTATCTACAATTGTTTTCATAGTCAGGTTTGGGATTTCCTTTGGAGACTGATCAAATTACATTTTTATTAAGCTATTAACAAAGCTCATTTTATTCTTTATGTAAAAGTATCTGACCATAGGGAAAGAGGATCCAAGTTATGTTAAAGTTCCAATTTACTCAAGTGGTAAACCAGAGATTTTTAAATGGCTGGTAACATATAGGTAGATAAACCTTCTAATGGAAGTTTCTTCTTAAGCATAATGAGTAAAACATCCCAACATACCACAAAAATTACTGATTAATTAAGAATATATTCTTTTTTCTTTCTTTCTGAGACAGTCTCAAGCTGTCGCCCTTAGCAGAGTGCCGTGGAGTCACAGCAACCTCAAACTCTTGGGCTTAAGTTATTCTCTTGCCTCAGCCTCCCAAATAGCTGGGACTACAGGTGCTCGCCACAGCGCCTGGCTATTTTTTGGTTCTAGTTGTCATTGTTGTTTGGCAGGCCCAGGCTGGGTTCGAACCCACCAGCTCTGGTGTTTGTGGCTGGCACCTTAGCTGCTGAGCTACAGGTGCTGAGCCTAAGAATATATTGTATCTCACTTGGCAAATGTGAGGCTTACACAAAGACATACACTATGTAGCACCTAAGTTTCCAATTCCTTGCCACTGTGATCAAAAATATTAAGGTAATAAGACTGGAGTTTCTGTAGGAATTCCAGCCAACTGAAGCTCACCTTATAACACTCACAAAAGTAACTGTAAAATAATTTATATCCCATGCAATGAGTAACTAATAAAACAAGATTAAAAGAAGGCAATTTGGAATGAAATGAGAAGAAACTGAGAAATGATAGTATTATCCTTTAGCAATAAAAGTCATAGAGAAAAAGAGCAGAAAATACAAACTGAAAAGCAAGAACAAAAAAGCCAGACCATGACATGTATGCATCATTGTGAAAGTTTTGAAACACACAAAAATCAAGAAACATAAAATCCACACAGACAGACACAAGTGAAGCCCTCCCAGCAACACTGATAAGCCAAGAAAGCTGAAACTTGCACGGCTGAATAAAAAAGGATGCTATTGACTGTGTTTCTTGGAAGTGAGAAAACGCACCGTAACAGCCTGTCTCAAAACTTTCATAGTGGCCTACGGATAATGCTCAGTTTGTAATTATTTCAAATTGTTTGCTAGTATTTGTCATTATCATCTGATGACTACATGCATCTCTACTCAATGAAATATACACAATGGAATTTGTTGAGGCTAAGGTCACACTTAAAAAAGAAAAACTATCCACAAAAATATATAGTGGCAGGCTACATTGGAAAATACCATGTAGTCTTGGAAAAAAAAAATCAAGGGGGGCTAGATTTCAATTTCCAACTCTGTAGACACTGGGTAGTACCCTATAAGATAACAAATACCCAGACAGGGAAAAGCCTAAAAGAGAAATCAAGAGTCCTTGATGTGTCATAGATGAAGGGAAGAAAGCACTCAAGAAAGGAAATCTATGGTTCAAACCACATTGGTGGGGGGGTGGGGGGGTTGCAGTTAAACCTGTGGGGACATAAAAAAGTTCTGAAGCATAAACAATGGGAACTTGCATGTCGGGAACACATTCTCTCTCTCTCTCTCTCTCTTTTTTTTTTTTTTTTTCCTGTGGTCTGGGCTGGGTTTGAACTCACCACCTCCAGTATATGGGGCCGGCACCCTACTCCTTGAGCCACAGGTGCCACCCAGGAGAACACATTCTTACATGGGGAAAGTTACTATGACTCATGTATATAGACCAATGGGCACACTAGAACTTAGAAGTTGTTATAATATTCTTATAACATTATAAATAAGAAACTAAATAAAGAACTAAATAGCTAAATAGGAACTAAATAAAGAGTAAGTCCAAACTTGTTCCTTACTAATTTTATCACGTGAATTACACTAGATTAAGGTTTACTTCTGTAATATGAGTCATTATAATACATCATTCTTACATGGGGAAGTTACTGTGACTCACGTATATAGACCAATGGGCACACTAGAACATTATAAGTTGTTCTATATAGTTAATATGCTAATACAGTTTCTACTACATTAATACTTAAAAATATTTTTCTGTTGTTGGGTAAAAAAAACTGTATATTGCTTTTAATTATGATAATCTTCCTGAAATATTACCATTTAAAAAATATTTGGGGACAAAAGTTATAAAAATAAAATAAAGATTTGTTTGTTTGTTTTTTTCCTCCAGCAAACTTGCAGTAATTCTTTAACCTGTTATCAAAACCATCAATTTCTATCTCTTTCACAATTTACCTTTCTTGGATTTGGCGCCAATCTTCAATTTGGACGGCCAAGCAATCTGTGTATTTGTTTCCTCCATGATCTGTAACAAAAATTGAGGAAAATATTGACTCAATTAAGAACTTGTATTTATAGATAAGGTTTTTCTGACGCAAAGAAGCTTATTTTCAAGTTTCCAGCTTCATGTTGATACAAAATGATCTCACTGAAAAACAATGTGAAAAAAACCTTGGGGGAAAAGAGATGTTTTTATAAGCCTTTAATCTACTGGAAATATTCAAGTATATTTTGTTACTCCCAGTGTTCCTCTCTGTGATGCTTGAGAATTCTAACACAGCGATGAGACCAAAAAGTACATGAACAAGTAATTAGCCCAACTTGATGCCAGAACCAGCAGAGATGCTTGCGCTGAATAAAATTCCCCAAGGCAATCGCCAACAGATTGCAACACAGCAAACATGATTCTTGTAATATAAAACTGCGTGAGTTAGGCCATACTAAATGAAAAGGTTTTTCTTCCCCTGGGAAAACAATAACTTGCTTTGGGCACATTTGTATTTCATTAAAACTGATGAAAAGCCTCTAAACACAACACCACGTCATAGGACTGCATTCCCCATCATCCTCGGCCTGGTCCAGAATGGCATTTTTGTCCCAGTTTTAACTATGCAGCTAACACCATCCAGGCAATCTTGACACTCAAATGAGCCAAAGCACAAGAAGACCAAGTGAGAAAACCAAGGATTGCAATGGAAGTGGGAACTAAATAAGAGTAAGTCCAAACTTGTTCCTTACTAATTTTATCCTGTGAATTACACTAGATTAAGGCTTACTTCTGTAACATGAATACAGAACTAACCAAACAGCTCATACAACTAAGCAACTTAATAAGGCAACTACCCTTCATTCATTTAATCACTTGAATTAGAGTCGGATAATACCTTTAATATGGATTCAGAGTTAACTAAATAAATTAACGGTGAAGACAACTAAACACATTAAAGGTGCAATTAATAAGTGCCTTTTTCTCCTCTGTGTGAGCTGCGTTCTGGGCACAAGGACAAATGGCTCATGTGCATACTTCATTGAACCCCTTTTGTCACAGCCTAAAAGGACTTCCAGCAGATGTTTCAGACGGGCAGCCCACAGACGCATCTTGCCTATTCATCAAAAAGGTTTTTTAAGCTTGAGCCAACATTTTTAAATCTGGGAATTTCACATAAAAATTCAGATTTCTGGTTCTCTGGAAAACTTGGCAGATATAGCACATGGAAGCCACGCTCCCACATGGCAACATTTGGCTTGTACCCAGGAGCAGCTGCCCCCTTGAGTCAGGGCCAACGGGCTCCCAGCTGTTCCCAATTCCCGCTGTGTCTCTGCCTCTGAGGTCAGAGGCCGCTTGCCACCATTATCCTCGTGTTTGTACTGCTCACTTGCCACTTATTGTGGCATTTGATGTTTTACTCAAAGGAATATTCTCTACACTCACCTCTTTTAGGAAACTGAGCAACAATATTAAGGCCGCATTGTCTTCCCTCAGTCAAGGTGCTAGTCTGGCCCTGAGCTTGTGACCTCAACCCTGCAGGACGGGGTCCCTGTCTACTCTCTTCTCATGCCTGTCCTTGTTAATATGTTTAGTTGTTTGCATAATTAATCTAGTTAGTTAATTCTAAACTCATTAAAAAATAAAAAAATAAAATATAAGTACTATGCTCCTCAACTCCCTCTGCACCAGTCGCCATGCTGGTCACCCCAAAGACATGTCCAGGCTCCCCCTTCTGAGCGCTCACTACTTTCTGTCTCTTCCCCAGACGCTCTTGTCCTGGCTCCTTCTCATGCTCAGTGTCCAAGTTGCTGTCACGGTCTACTCTCACACTACCATTATTCTTCCCACCTCATTGCCTTTATTTCCCCTCTAACCCTTATCACAATCAGAAATCCTGTTCTTTTCTGTGTTTACTTATTTATGGTCTATGTCTGAAAAATCAATAGCTCTCTGCCCTGCACACAGCAAGCCCCAGATGTAACTAGGCTCAGAATTTTCCTCCACGTCGGTTAAGACTCCTAAAGAGGTACAATAGAAAATAAGATCTTACTGGAATGCTGCAGGTAGGGAGATGGTAAAAAGATAATCTCCATGTTATTCTTTTTTCTGAATTAAATAATTTGGCCATTTAATCCAATAAATGAGGCCACAGCTCTCAGTATGATACTATAATAGAGGTGTGTCCCTTTAATAGAGGGGTAGAAGACAGAACTTTCTGAAATCTCCATCATCAGCAGAACTTCCCAGAGACCACCTGCATATGACCTTCCTTTACTAAACACCAGCACATGCTATGTCATGGGAAATGATATGCCAGAGAAAACATCCTAAGACTACTAGGTAACAGCCAACACATTAGAATGCCTACTTTACACAGACTCCCTCCAAAACCCACAACCACCCCCATCTCCACTGTGTAGAGAAGTGGTGGCTTATAAGACGGCCCACATCACTGCTATCTGTAAAGGGGAGAGAGGTGATCTCGTATCCTAACTCTAAAACCAGAGTTTTATCTACTATTCCAGAAGATCTCTAAAGTTCTGAGTCCCAGTAAACGTCAAAACTTTTAAAGAAAAAACAAATGACTAGAAATTAGGATTTTCCATCTGAAGCAGACCTTTCCTCTATAACTAGAAAAGAAATGACTCTCTTGAACACCACTTGTGGCCAACCACTGCCAGCTTCCTGGGTATGAGGCTGCCGGCCCCACACAGAGCTCAGGTGGGATGCCCTCACACACGTCCTTTGTTTGTTATCATTGTGTGTAATCCGGCCATTAAGAGCAGGTACTCTGGAGTTAAGCACCAGCTCTCCCTTTCTGACTGTGTTGTGTTGGGCAAATTACCTAACTTCTATCAATTTCACATTGCTCTTCTGTAACATTAATCGTAATATCTGTTCCTAAAGTTGCCATGGAGACTTAATGAGAATACATGCAAGCAAACTCCAAGCACAGAGCGTGACACGTACTGCTCCGAGACATCAGTCCTTGTATTTACTCTAACACTGAATCCTTTCAGCTAGGCAGGCACTGTCCAGGACAGCAGGCCTACCATGGCAAACAAATGGTCCCTACCCTTTAGGGACTTGGGTCCCACAAGGGAGAGGACAAGTTAATCTGGGTTAATCAAGGTTAATCACCACCATGGCACTGCGTGCCAAGTTCCAGAGTGGAGCGTGGCAACATGAGGTCACACAGAAGGGGTGCTGACCTGGTCATGGATAGTCAGGACCTCAGGAATGATAGATCCCTTCTGAGGGAAGGTTGTGGGTTGTCACACCTCAAGGAAATGCTTATAAATGTTTATAAATGGCCTAAGGAATGGAGAAGAAGTTGGCTAGCCAGAGAAAAAGTGAAGCAAGCACCCCAGGCAGCAGTGGGGAAGTCACGCAGACAGGTTTAGAAGGAGGAGAGGTGGGGACACCCTTGAGAGCAGAAGTGAAGGCCTTCAAGGCTCACCTCAGGCACCCAGGACAGGGAATGCATTTCATGTCATTTCCATGGTGCTAGGGCTGTGCATACAATGTGCTCCAAGTACACCCGAAGACAGGACAGAAACTGAACCCATCGAGTACCTGTGCCTGTCGACACTCATTACAAATACGCTCTGTTAGGTGGAGTGATTACACACAATAAGGGCCCACTCATACTTCATTTTCAGGAAGTTGAACTTCCACCTGGGAAGTCATCAAGGAACCTCTCCCAACCATCATCTACAATGACACCAAGCTAGTCCTGGCAGCTTTAACACTGCACACTATTAACGGGCTTTAGCCTCAGGGGGAAGTATTCTGTGACCAGGATAGAGAGGCAAAGTTCTCTGCAGGGGGTGGCACAGGTGGAATTCGGCCCAGGAACCCCAGGACTGGTTCTAGACTACAGTAGCGGAGGCTGACAAGCTTGCCCTCTACAAGTGGCAAAGCTATGGGGGCAAGGGGCAGAAAAGCAGGAAATAGACCAGTGAGTGAGTCACTTTGTGATACAAGTTCTCTATGCAAAAAGATGTCCTCAATGTTCGTTGAAGCAGATAAATAGGGGAACTGGAAAAGGTGAGGTCAGGAAGATGTGGTGGAAATCAAAGATGTCACAAAAATTTCTAAGAAAAAAGTTCATCTGTTTTAAAACACATTCTGAAATGAGTTCCAGCTAGTTGTTTTTTGGGTTTCTTTAGAAAAATCTTATTACCATTCTTATTTGTACCTTCAAAAAAAACAAAACTTAAAACTATTGATTTTGAATCATTTTCTATAAACATTAAATTGACTTTTTTTGGAACCTATGATGTTGCAGGTCCCTAACTGGTCCATGGCCTATTAGAAAGGAGGCCACACAGCAGGAGGTGAGAGGCAGGAGAGCAAATGAGGCTTCGTCTGTATTTACAGCCCCTTCTTACTGCTTATATCGCCACCTGAGCTCAGCCTCCTCTCAGTTCAGAGGCAGCGTTAGATTCTCACAGGAGATCTAGGTTATGTACTCCTTATGAGAATTTAATTTCCACCCTGGTCATAGAAAAACTGTCTTCCATGAAACCGGTCCTGGTGCCAAAAGGATGGGGGACTGCCTTTACAATAGACGGAGACACTGACACCTTTTCAACAGGATATAATTCATTTCTCACAAGCCAATTAATTCCCCAAAAACCTGGCAAGAAAATCATTTTCCAGAATCTCGTGACATTCCTTCAGTAAGTCAAAGTGTTGTCCAAAATGTTTAGTTTGCCTTCAAGGAATTTTCAATTAAGTGTCTAATTCTGACTACCTCCCACACCCCAAAGCAGACTCCGATACCCTCTAGTGTGAAATCTGACCTGAGAGTTGAGAAACAGGTTTAAAATGATTAGCCCTCCCTTGTGCAAATACAACTATAAAAATTATGGTGTCAGTTAAACTAAGAAACGCCAAAAAAGCCACAAAGCCACAAAACCTCTGAGAAGAAAATTATCTCTGAGAAAAAAAAAAATCCTTAAGTAAATTCCAGCTAGTTTTTATAAAAGTGTTATTATTGTCACTGTTCTACCTTCCTGAAATCAGAACAAAGCTCTAAGAACAAACAACTGATTCTGAAACACTTTCTGTCAACATTAAATCACACCATAAGAATTTGAAAGACTTTTGTTCTAATTAATAATTCTGGATGCTCTTGTATTTCTGCTCTTTAAAATCAGTCAATTTCAACTTCTAGACATCCTCATTGACAAAACAATCTCTTCTCAATTCCACCAATCTCTGGTAGGTTTTTTTTTTTTAATGTGTTCCCTTATAGACAGAACTCATACATGTCATAAGAAAAGCAGAGATTTTAGAGGGGCCCATCTAAAAATATAACTATCTGAACCAATAACCATTTAAATTTCTGTTGTTAGACTTACTGCGCTCTTTACTGAATTCATAACTGAAATGTAACTTCACTCAAATGCTAATATCAGATTTTTTTAATTCTTTTTAATTTTTTTTTTTTTTTTGGTAGAGACAGAGTCTCAAATCTATTACCCTTGGTAGATCGCTGTGGCATCACATAGCTCACAGCAACCTCCAGCTCTTTGGCCCAGGCGAGTCTCTGGCCTCAGCCTCCAGAGGAGCTGGGACTACAGGCACCCACCACAACACCTGGCTATTTTTTTGTTGCAGTTTGGCCAGGATCGGGTTCAAACCACCACCCTTGGTATATGCGGCCGG